>PNEQ01056786.1:0-20452 GCA_003012365.1 Medauroidea extradentata
CTTGTGTCCGCCCTCGCCTGCAGCGTCGTTCATTATCACAGCTTCTACTCACATTGTACTAGCGCGCCCCGGTTTTGGGCAAACGCGCGACTGGCATCATCTATTGAATTTCAATGGAATAGTGGCGTTTAAATAAGTCCTGGCGGTAGTTCACTGTGCATTACTAAATCTTAGTTTTCCACACCTTAAAAAAACCTATTTTAAAAAAAATCACAAAAAATTCACGTATAGGCCCCCCCCCCTTTTTTTGGGTCCAAAATTTTGGAAAAATGGGGGGGGCCTATACGCGAGTAAATACGGTAATATAAATAAATGGTACATTGATTACAGCTGTTACAGAACTGCAGAAGTTGTATTTTTTAAAATTCAATTTGTAATTCCACAAGGTTAATAAACTAAACAGGTTCAGTTACATCTATATTTCGGTTTGACAAAAGCCTCAGTTTTCTTCTGATATGTATGGGAAGATGTCAGGGAAGTCTTTGATTTTAGCATTTTGCAACTACTTTAGAGGAACATATTGAAGTGATAGACTTGGACACGAGAGCATAAACCTATAAGGCTGGAATATCTGAGTACTGTAGTTATTGTATACAGCAGTCATACAAGTACTATATTTTGTTATAAAGCACTGCTGGATTCTAAATGTATTTCCTTTGTGTTTAGGGGTTTTCTCAAACTAAGATTTCAGAAAGCATGATATTAATAAAAAAGCAGAGATTCATCATGTACAAGTGCAAATGGTTCATGTTTCACATAGTAGGAAGGACCGGCCACTGTTGCTGGCTTTATGCCCTCTCACTCTGCTGTTCACACTCGCTCCACAGGATATAGAAGGCTGTGCCTTTGGCCCATTTTTTATCAGTAGTTCTCAAGGACCGCTTGCACCTCCAGCCTTCCACTACCTGAGCCTTTTTGCCTACTCGTTAGCTCAGTAACTCGTGTTTGCACTCTCCGCCCTGAGGACTGTTTCAGTACAGCAACCAATGATATCACACAGTCCCATACCCCAAGACGCTTCTCGAGGCATGTGTGGATCACAGGCGATCTTTCCGTCCCTACCATAAGGAGAGAAATATATGGAGAACTACTATGCCTCCAGTACAAGCAGCCTGCTCCCTTGAATCATGACATCGCTCTGCACGGTAAGATAGGTTGGTTGGAGACTTTGCGTGAACATAAGCTGGGGATGCGTGAATTTCCCAGAATAAACGTGTATCTACCCCAACTCTGTGTCCGTATACATAGTTGGCCGTATTCCTGTCACCCTACATTAACATCCACTTTCCCACCTATCGATTTACCTCTGATTCTTTTCTGAGTTGCCTCTGTATGTCTGTGGGGATTGTGCCACAGGTTACCCCCATAAATATTTAGTTTAACCTTCAGGCCCCCTCGAATGGACGGAACTCTGCTGGACCATAGTCTTGATGTGCTCACATCGTGTCAACATTGTTGAAGACCAGAGAGTGCCATAGCTAACTGTTTGGGATTGATTAGTTCCATCCGCCCTAGTGGCATATTTCAGTGCAGGGGCAGAGGACATTGATGCGCACCTTCCGACACACCACATTAGTTAACAGCACACACAATGGTACCTTAGGATTTTTCTCCTGGACGTCATCCTCAGAGGATTGTTAGCCAATCAAGAAATACCTCCTTTTCTATCACATCATGATTCACCTTCATTTTACAGCCAATGGGTGAATCTTGTGTCTTCATAATACATAATCCAGTTGCCCTGACGTACGGTGGGCAAACACAGGGAAGAGTGACCTTGTCCCAATTCAGGAGGACCAACAAGCAGTACTCCACTGCTCCACATGCTGACACGCACATTTTCAAAGTGCTGCAGCTGTCTTCTAGCCCACAGCCATTTTGGGAGAAACCCAGATTACATCTTCTACCCAAGGTCATTACAGTGGGACTTAAATAGACTGGAGAAGCAGGGGAGGTTGGGAATGATGTTAGGTGGGTCTAGGCTACTGTCAGTGGCATGTCTGGGAAAATATGAAAGGAGGGTTGTGAACGAAGATAGGCAGTAAGAATGGAGCGGTATCAAAATGAGGGAAAATTTAAGGTAGGAACTACACAATCTTACTGAATGGCTTGAGACTTTAATCTGTTTGGGCTGTGGGCTGACCACCGCGGGACAATGCATGCTGACTTCTTGCCGGAGTAGTTGTTTGGAACTCCGGCGATGCTGAGATGGTCTTTACTGGTGATGATGGCATGGTAATAGACAGCTGCAACTGGTTGGGATGTCACACGCACACTGAAACGAGTAACTGCATTTATACTGAGTGTCTATCTTGGGTTACATTTAGTAATCAATATTGTTAATTTTCAGATGCATTACAGCAAGGAGCTTCTCAGTTTGAACAGCAAGCAGGAAAGTTGAAGAGAAAGTACTGGTGGAAAAATATTAAGGTACTGGAAATACATTGATACTCTAATATTATGTATTCATTCTGCAATACAGTTTATTTCAAATTTTTATTTTCAGTGTTTATATGAAATTTTGTCTTCAGTGGGGTTAATTTTATACAATTTAATGTAACATAGACCATGTTTTGCTGTGTTATAGGGCTATCTTTGGACATCATCTTTGTTCTGTCATTGACTATATAAAAGAACAGTGTATTGAGAACTTTTTGAGTTAAAGAGTTAATATATATATATAAATTGTTAGGAGCTAGATGGTGGTTCTTGGACTGCACCAGAAACTACATATGAAGTGCCCCAATGGCCTCCATCACTGCTATCGTACCTTAAGGGGGATTGATCCCTGTCAGATCGGTTTTACGGTTTTTCTTATAAATCAGGGAATAGACACATTGTTTTACTTTTTTCACGCTGACAAGGCATAGTTTATAGTTTCATTCACTTTTTGGAATCCATATTACATTGCTTCTGTTAATTTTGCTGCCTCTGTAGTCGCTCTCGTAAATAAAGCACTTTTTCCTTTTCAGCTGTTTCCCGCTGCAAAATAATGAATATATTATGGTTCCAGCAATTACAGAAAATCGATTAAGTTTCTATCTATGCCTTGTCGTGGCAAAAATTTTGATACATCGTCTGGAACAGAAGTTATCTAGAAGAAAGAGATAATTCCAAGGTGGTAGGGATCAATACCCCTTAATGTGCAGGGCACAGCCTTTGTAATTCTCAGAGCTGCGAGTTGAAAGATGATACCACTAACGGCAAGCCTCTGTAACTTAAACTGTTCTTTGATGACACTGTTATGACTGCTAACAGGCAAAAAAAGACATCAGAACAAACAGCTCGATGCCGCATCAGAAGGATATATAATTTCATATCACCTGCAAAGAGGAAGGGATGTGTACTTTCAGAATGTTTGACTTGTGCCCTTCTTGAACTCATTGCTAGAGGAGATTCACAGATATTGTCTTTCAATATTCCTCTAGTCCACAAGTTCTCGACTTTTTGGAGTTAAAGAGTTGAGTCCCATGACTTGGAAGGTGATAGTGAGACCGGCAAATGTGCAAGCGAAGCAAGCTACAGGGTGGGAAAACCGGGAAAAGTCAGGGAATTTTAGTGGCCTGCAAAAGTCAGGGAATAGTCAGGGAAACTACCCTGCCTCAACTTTCTATCCCGGAAAGCGAGAGTGAGGTGGCCACCTAGCCGGGAAATACCAGGATTAAAAAAATACAAACTAGGAATACTTGAATTAACCAGGAATTTTTGTGTTCGCCGGGAATATTTCCAATAGTTATTCATGTTCTGTGACAGTTTTTCAATAAATAATAATTTTGCGATAATGATAGCATAAGGTTGCTAAAAGGAAAATGTCGACAGCTGGAGCAGTGGCATGTTTACCAGCACAACGATCAATATTTCTCCCAGAATGCATCTCAGTCACGTGACAAATGAACGCTACTTGTTCGCTCGCGCACGCTCCGCTAGCCAAATGAAAACAATTGTCTGGGATGTTTACCAGTGTGTTTTAGAGTTCGAACAAGTATTTTAAGTGTTTTCCAATGCTAGTATTTTTTGATGTTGAAATGTTACATTTGGAAGTTCATACGCATAATATTTGTGATTTTAATTTTGTTATTCGTGGCCAAATTCCATTGATAAATATTTGCAAAGCGTATACTATTTACTGTAGTACAGAAAAGTAAAGTTTGACTTGATATTTTTATAGTGTAATTACTGCTATTTATGTGAGCAGCAGCAAGGTTATGTAAACTGCGCCTGTGTTACATTACCACGTACTGTGATAAATACAAAGGTGAAATCAAGTGGATGGAAAGGACCTCAGTAGTACAAATTTGTTGTGCAAATTGTGTAATGGTAAAATTAACCATCCTTGTTGGGCATGCTAAAGGTTAATATGACAATTTTGTGGCAGCACATACGGTACAATTTCTGCTGATTACTTCTGCAGATTTAGTGCCAAGTTTAGATTTGCATTACTCAAACACATATGCTGAGATATTATCTTGTTAATGAGAAAGGTCTAGATCAAAAATGTTATGGTGTAGACCTAGGGGAAAGTCGGGTGATATCGGACAGTATAGTTTCCAGAGTTGCTTGCTAGGGGTAGCACTATTCGAGGGCTTGTTTCGTAGATCTGTATGAAGGATGTGTGGGTTCGCCATTGTGAGTTCATGAGTTGTACGGGTGTGGAGTGGTGTTACGTTTTATTGGTTTTACACAAGGACTTTCTGCACGGAGATAACTTTGCCGGCTTGTTACAACATATCAAGTAAGTGATATATGAGTTTAGACATAGTAACTTGTGTATTAATTCTTTAGGTATGACCATACAGTGTAACATTTGTGTGCGCTAAATACTATGTATTTTGTGACTGGATTTTGCTTGCGTGTTGGTCGGGAAATATCGGACAACCTGTTGGAGGGTTATATCGGACGGGTGCGGGTAGTACCGTACATTAGGGTTCGATATTTTCGAAAATATTCTGATACAAGTATTTTGTATATTTTCCAAAAAATGGAGAGAAAAGGGGGAAAATGGACAGAAGACAATATGATATTAGCAGTAGAACATGTTAGAAGGAATGAAATGAGCATTAGAGTAGCAAGTGAACACTTTTCCTATACAAAGAGTACACTGGGTAACAGACTCTTCAAACTTGGTTCAGGAAACGAGGCAGTTATGGAACCACACATGGGTTCATTCCGAAATACTTTTAGTAATGAACATGAACGGTTATAATATAACCATGTTAAAGCTCTACAGTACCAACCAAAAACATAGGACCACCCATACATATAGGGTACACCCGATCCGAATTCATAATATTGGTTGGAGCGACTTTGTGAATTATAATCGCCATGAGCTTCATTTTTGTTCAAATAAACGTTTTTATATATTTCTTTGTTTACAAGCTATGAATTTATTAATATATTGCAAAACTAAAATATCACTACAATTTGCGGTATACTAAAGCGGATAGAACAAAAACTACTTCAGGTATCTTAATGTATTTTGTTTGTGTAGCATAAACAGGGTTGCTACAGGTATAGAAAACCGGGAAAAGTCAGGGAATAAAAACTGGTCAGGGGAAACGGAAAAGTCAGGAAAAAATTTGAAATAGTCTGGAAAAATTGTATTTCTAAGATTCATAACGACTATAGTCATCATTTCTATTTACTATGCACGAAAATGCGATAATGTACAGAAAGCTGCACCATAGTTTGTTTAAATCCACGAAATAAATGCTTCACACAATTACAAGAAGAACTTACGTTTATTTACACGCGAAAGAAACGGAAAAATCGGCATTGAGCAAGTAATCGATTGTCGTTATTTGTTTATAATTTATGATTTTAGTGCTGGTTCGATCACTCGAGCACTCTCGCTCGACATAGTTATCGGAGGTGACAAAAATGGCGTCTATTGCATAGTCGGACTCACATCGAAGTGTCTCGTTTGCTTCTCAAGAATATTTTACTTGTTGATTTTAATTGGCTTGCAGGCATGCAGTGTTAAAATAGTCTTATGTACTCGCCATTTTAACGCCGTCGTGCTGTTTTGGTTTTCTTTTGTTCCTGCCCGTTTTCCGTACCGCATCGGCCCACGTGGTACATTGAAATTATATTAATATTTCCTTTGTGTTACTACAGTCGACCACACGGATACAGAATGTTATAGTGGACGAATAACTTGACGGTAAGTTTGTGATTATAGTTGTATTTTGGTTTCTCATATTGTATTTATATTAAACGCACACCACAGGCTTTAGGGGATAGATTCTTGCCACCGGGCGTCAGCCCAATTGCAAGCGATTATTATTATTATTATATTTTTTCAAGTCAACTGGCAATCTTATGTGTTTAGGAGATAGTTTATTTTTGTGCGTAATATTACTGAAAGCCGTTATCAAAATTTCGATTTAGGCATTTAGGTGCCTGTGGACGTGCCTAAATGAATTTGAAATTCTTATACTAATTTTAAATAATTAAAATAAGAAGCGAAAACATTGATACGTTTTGATTGTGATATTTTTTTCAGCGTAATATTTAGGCCTAGGCCCTTTGTGTAAAAGTCTATTATACTTTTAATTTTGCTAGTAGTTAATTGTATGAACAACAAATTTTGTGCTTATGTAAGTTACATTAATTTTACAACTTTGAAGTAATTGTTGATGGATTTTAAATTTTTTTACAGCATAAATATGTCTAACAAGAAAACTACATTCAATGATGACTGGCTCAAGGAGCCACAATTCCGACACATTGGAGCTCTGCCTACTGCAGTTTGTGTTATAAAACTATTGATCTCAGCAACATGGGCAGAAGGGCACTCACAAGCCATATCGAAGGCATAAAGCACAAATGTAAATTATCTGCTAAAGAAAGCAGCTACGACATAAGCATCTTCAGTGTCCGAAGAAGTGAGGTAAGTTTTTATTTTAAAATGTTTGGTTAAAGTGTTGCAATACATGCTATTATGGTTTTAATAGCCTTCAAACATTTTTTTTACTTCACAACAATAGCAAGTACTCTACCTTAATTTTCATATTCTTCTAAGTCCATTTCACTTGTCAGGCAATAGCAAGGAAGAACTTTGTTCCATCTAGAAAAATTTAGAAAGTTGTACAGTACATACAGTACTCTTTGTAATGATCTTTCGCTGTATTTGCAATAGTACGTGATGTATGTTTATAGGTTCCATCATCTGAGCTACCTCAAGGGAAAGATGTTATACCTAAAGACCCTGGCAACTCTCAGCCAGCATCCACAGTTTGTGGTATTCAACAACCTCAGGATAACATTTGCAACAATTCAGCCGATGAAATGACTTCTAATGTGTTGTGTGTTCCTGAGCAGCCTCAGCCTTCTACCTCTGTTTACAACACCTCTGTCCGGAAAATCCCTTCTCAGGATAATAGTCTTAAAAAGTATTTATTGAAAGATGACATCTCTAAAGCAGAAATACTATGGTGCCTAGCAAGTGTAGTTAATCATATGTCGCTGTCATCTGCAGGTATGGCTGTGGACATTTTCTCAAAAATGTTTCCTGACAGTACAATTGCTGCACAGATGCAGCTGGGTCGTGCAAAAATTGCATATAGCATTGTGTTTGGTCTTGCCCCTTATTTCCATGTTGATATGCTTTTAGATGAACTTCTTCAATGTGGATGTTTTGTAATTTATTTTGATGAAAGTTTGAACAAATTTGCTCAGTTGCAGCAAATGGACATTGCAGTTCGTTTTTGGAACAAGACTGATGATGAAGTGTGTACACGCTACTTCAGCTCAGACTTCCTGGGTCATACTACAGCCGAAAACTTACTGACAGCATTCAAGAATGAGCTTTCATGTCTAGACCTAAAACATTTACTGCATATCTCCATGGATGGGCCTAATGTGAATTTCAAGTTCATTAAAGATTTGCAGTCCCACCTACAGTCCAAACATGATGAAAATGACCCTGTGATGCTCTCAATGGACTCTTGTGGACTCCACGTCATGAATAATGCCTTCAAAAGAGGTGTAAGTGACACAGGATGGATTGTAGTCAACTTTTTGAGGTCATTGTACAACGTGTTCAAAGATGTGCCTGCTCGGAGGAGTGATTATCAGCTATATTCAGGCTCATCTTTGCTGCCCATGAAATTTTGCTCTGTGTGATGGCTCAGCAATGCTAATGTAGCAGAGAGAGCTCTACAAGTTTTGCCGAATGTAAAATAATTTGTAGATATCATGAAGAGGGATGGGAAACCAGTTTCTTCAGCCAGTTATGCCACTGTAGTTGAAGGTGTGAAAGATAAGCTCATGGGAGCAAAGTTAGCATTTTTTGCTCACATAGCCAGGATTGTTGAGCCATTTTTGAAGGAATTCCAAAGTAATGCACCAATGGCACCATTTCTGTACACCAATATCACAAATATCATGACAGAATTGATGTCAATGTTTGTGAAACAAGACGCATTACAAAAAGCAACACGTGTCGACAAAATCGACTTGAAAAAGAAGGAAAATCTAGTTTTGATTCGGTACATAAAGTTAGGTTACTCTGTGTGATGTGAGCTACGCAAACAGGATCTTTCTGATCTTGAAATGGCAGGATTTAAAAAAGAGTGTAGGGAAATGCTGATAGCATTATGTTTGAAACTTCTTGAAAAATCTCCTGTCAAATACCAGCTCTGCCAAGGAATAAGTTTTTGTGACCCATCATTGCTTGCCAAATTTCATGATACATGCATTAAATGCCTTCAACTTACACTTGAAATATTTCAGGATAAGAAGTGGCTGTCAGGAATTGAATGTGATACGATTGAAAGAGAATTCAACAATTTGGTCATCAAGCCAGAAGTACAGACGTCACTGAAACAGTTAAAGAGAAGCAATCGTCTTGACCATTTTTGGACCTCGGTTTTGAAGAACAACGAATCTTCAAAAGTGCTGATGGGCTTCATGCAAAAAGTTCTACTCATCAGTCATGGAAATGCATTTGTTGAGAGAGGCTTCTCCATCAACAAAGAAATTGTTGTGGAAAACCAACTACCCGGGTCTCTTATTGCCCAGCGTCAAGTGTATGACGGTGTTCAGGCACTAGGAGGTTTGAAAAATGTTGACATCACAAAAAAAATTATCTTGAGAATGAGAAATGCAAGATCATTGTATTCTCAGGCACTCAGAGATCAACAACAGGATAATGAGAAGAAAGAGCTTAAAAGCTAAGAAAGAAAAAGATTACATGAACGTGTAAGGGAACTGAAGGAAAAGAAAATGCGAATTCAGCAAGAAAAACAGCAGGAAGCAGATGCAATTGATCAAGAGATAAAGAAGATCTGTGATGGTGACATTTAAGTTAATTGTAGTAACTAAATTTTTGTGTTGTGTTTTAATCTGCTAAACATTTATAAATATGACATTCTCAAGTGATTTTCAAGATTTATATTAGTCATTTTCTCGATAACATTTAGATTTTGCCCTCCGTATAATATGAAGCCAGTGAAGAGTGATGTGAAACATTTTAAGATTGGATTTTGTGTTCTTCCGTGAATTAATGAAGCCAGTGAGTGATGGTATGAAAGGACATTAAACTAGTTGAATAGAGGATCATCAGTTCTACTGGAATTTTTTCGAAGGTTGGTTTACCTAAAAATTGCATGAAATATGTGATTTTTGTTTCATCTTACCTGCTCAGCATTTTTGGCAAATGTTATATATTTTTAACTTGTCTGTTTTTGAGAGTGGTACTGTGCATGTAATTTTATTTTTAAGTAGGCCTATTTGTGTTATGGTTGTAAGTTAGGAAAGTCAGGGAAATTTTTTTTAAATATCCTGGAAAACAGGGAAAAGTCAGGGCATTTTTTTAGTTAGTATCTGTAGCAACCCTGATAAAGTTTATGAACGTAAAATACTATGCAGGACTCACAGCAAGGAAAAATTATTTGGAACATTTTTTTTTTTTTTGCCTTTTTGTGAATAATAAATACACGGAAAAAAACACTCAAAAACAGACTTTTCACATCTGGCTGAAATCACGTTTTAGACACATGGTATAAATGTTACTGCTACTACTACTACTTCTTGCCAAACACATCCAGTAACAAGCCTAGGCGGCAAACACACTGCAGCTCAGTCAATACCACAGAAATATACACACGGAATTAGTGGATTATTTATACAGTTTCCTCTGTATTTTAAAATCCTCTCTGTGGCTGAAAATTAGGATGTATTAATTTTTATTTACTGTCATTGCTTAATAGTATTTTACGTTCATGAACATTCTACTTCACAAACAAAAGACATAAGATACCTGAAGTAGTTTTTGTTTTATTAGGGTAATTCCATGACATATATACAAATGTGTGTTGCTGCACAATTTTTTATTTTCCTGAAACTTAGTTAATGTTCACGACTACCTTTCCCAAGAAGAACCCCAAATTGTTAAATTTTTACTATCAATACTTTCTGAAATATAGCTAATTTTCTGTTGTAAGTATGGTGTAAAACCATCATTTTGGGGTATTTTTTGATAAGCCATAACTTTTTTGTTTTAAGAGCTACACCCCTCGTACACATATCATTGGAAAGCTGATTGAATGAACATTTTTTTTTTTGTTTCTTGACATAAGAAATTTTTTGCCATCTTCACTACTTTGTAAATTTATGAAATTAACCAAAAAATCTTCGATTTTCAGTAATTTAAAGTATTAAAAAATTTATGTAGGACTTTGAGGAACAACTTGGAATTTTTTTACTGTGATTCATCCCTATGGTTACTTCGTGTGCCAGCAAAAACATCATGATACTCTGTCCCACACTGTAAAAAAATTCCTGAAAATCTAAAAATTTTGCAAATATGGCATTTTCAGGACAAAAAAAGCTTATGTGGGACCAACTTTAAAAATCTTAACTAATATGATTTATAAAGCCCCCGAGATATTCTTTAAAAGAAAAAATAGTTTGCTTTGTTACATTGAGTACCAAAAAAGTTACAGAGCTTAGAATATGATGAAATATGGTGGACTGCTGAAATGTTTATTTTTCAGTACCAATAATTAGGATATAAAATTAATAATTGAGTACATGTTTAAAATAAAGGTGCAAATGTTCCATGCTTGTTAAAATTAAATAACGTGAAATGGTGAGTACCTGTGTTAAAATATTTAAGGAGACTTGGTGAAATGTTGAGATAAGCAGAGACTAATTTCTGCGCTGATGTTGTGTGTTCTTCCTGTAGCTGTTGTAAGCTCCAGTGGGGAGAGTATTCTGAGAATGTGCTCCTTCTTCCTCCACACAGTGTCACTTGATGAAAGTTTGTAAGAAGTTCCAGGGCCATGGGGGTGGAAGAATTGTATTTGTAGCTCTTGATCCATGTGAAACACTGCAATTTCTGTTACGAGTCCTAGCCACCAATTGTTATTGTAAACACAACGAACATAATCATTTACCTTTGGTACAATGGGAGGAATTTCTTTGTTGATAGGCACTATTTTAAATTCGGTGGATATAGATGTGTTTTTAACTAAGACTAAATTTATCCACAGGTACAAAACTGTGCAAGGTTCTTGTTTGTCCAACTGCAATAGCATTGTCAAAACGAGCCTGCAGAAATTTGTTGGCTTCTTTTAAATTGTCTTCAGTACAGTAAAAGAAAGTGATTCCTTTGATTTGTGATTTACAAAACTCGTACATTTCTGTAGGAGTTGCAATGTGATTAGTCAGTGTACGCTGAAGACTTGCTTTCGTCACCAACCGCTTCACCGTACCCCCAACTCCATCACACGGACTTTTGCCGTGAGAAGTAGCAAAGAAATGCCATTCTGCTTTCAAACTGAAGTCTATTTCATGGTGACAAAGATTGATAAAATTTTTCTTATTCTTATATTGTGCTGCAGAGCCATCTGAAAAGTAAAAGATTTTAACAATGCCAATGTGTGATGACTTTATGTGCTGCAGGATAATCCTCTGAAAACGATAGAAGGCAACAGTGCTATGTTCTAATGAATCAGTAATTACACAATAACTTTCACCTTCCAGTTTACCTCCAGTCTTGAAATACAGGACAAAAGGGTGAAGAGTGGCTTGAGAGTTAACCCAATGGTAACTTTGGATCTCATCTTGCATTACAAATGTAAAGTTTTCTGAGAAGTCACCCATGATAATACACTCATTTTCTTGAAGGTTTTCTTTTAGGGATTTTAGATACTGAGAGTGTTGTTTTGATATGTAATGATGAAGTTTTAAGTCACTAAGACCTTCCAATAAATTATCACAAAATTCTTCAGGTGTAGTTACAAGTTCCAGAAGTTGATATCTATCTGTTAATAACCATTGTTTGTATTTGACTTCTTCACAGATTTCAAATGTTCCAATATCTTCCATTACAACTTCCCTAACTTGTTCGTTGCCAGGACACATTTCACATTGTGAAGTAATACACTTTTCATTATTTAAATCACAAACTATCTTACTCAGGAGTTCTTTGTAATCAAGTTTAGTTTTTATAGCTGCAAGCATAAGTTTAACATTTTGGTGCATTTTACATACACACACAGAATGAGTACCAGCAGAACCTGCAAGTACACAATATTTTGGTCGTAACTCTGCAAATTTTGAGAATCCTATTTTAATGTTAGGACTTATCTTTAAATGCAGAGTAAAATTCCTTGAGGTTACCTAGCACAAGTATTTTTTGGATGTTAGTTTTTACACCAGCTTTTCTTACAGAGATACAGTCTTTCTTCCCAGGCATGTACTCATCATTTTCGTCAAATGTTCACACTTTCATGATAGTTAACTCGACCAACTTTTTACCCACTTTTTTACTCAAAATATAAGGCAAAACTCCATCCTCTTTTTTCAGGTTATGGGTCAATCGAACTAAGTACTGACTAGCATTAAATTCAGTCTAAATTTTTTTCATGGTCCAACTTTTAGGCAATAAGCTGAGAATTCCTACTTTATCTTTTGTATTTTCTGCAGTTCTGAACTTTTTTCTAAGTTCCTCGATAAGTAATTTGTATTCACTACCTAAATTTTGTAAATAATTGCAGTTCGTGTTCTCTTCATCTTGCAATGATGTTTCTAAATTGAAAGATTTTTGTAGCTTATGAGATACAACTGCAGCAATCTTAGACACCTTTTTTTAAATTGGTGGTCTAGCACACTTTGAGAGTTTCTGTATTTTCACTGGAGATACACCAAGTGCTGAACATGCTGTATTAACTGACTCTAGCAAAACACATTCTGGTTCAAACAAATCATGTGGTTGTTCAGTGTAATCACCTGAAATATGTGAAGTAGTTTGTACTTTTTGTAAGCACTTGGAGCACAAAGCTTTACCAGGAATCAAACTAACCTGAGTGCAGTTTGCTGCAGTTGTGGGGGTTATTTCTCGAAGAGATTGTTTAACAGTTTTCTTGTGAAGTTGGTAGGGATCACAACAACGTTTTCCATTAATATGAAAATATTTGTCCAGATATTTTTTTTCATGATACGTACAAATGTTTTTTATGTTTTCACAACCTGATTTCAAAACTAGGATTTTTTTTTCTCATCACTAACATCACTTATTGTTTTGAGTTCTGATGATCTACTATAAGCTAAATTATGACATACCTCTCTAACAAATATCCCAAATGAACACTCCATTCTTCTAACATGACATCACTACATAAATAAAATAACTCGGTTAATAATGCTTTTGTGACATTAGAAACATCACTGTGAAAAAAATATCAACATAAAGTTCTGTTCAACTTTCGGGTTATATATACTGCATTAACAAAAATAATTAGTACCGGTATAGAACAAAAAGCACTGAAAAAATGTTATTTGCCCTCTGAGCGCAACTGCTAGCTTGCTACTAAAGCTGTCTACTGGCAAGACTTGTAGGTATTCACTATCTAATGTTGTGCACAGCTCAGACTTGCTGCACATCAGCAGATATGCATGCCTCAGCATGCAAGGCAAGCACAACTGATAAGCCTACCACAAACAATGCTTGGAGTGTCCTTGAGGTGACACACGCACTTTAAACTAATCTATGTATTGTGGCACATGCAATTCATTCCAGGTTGTATAAATAATTTTCCCCTTTACTTAAAACTAATACTCAATTATTAATTTTATATCCTAATTATTTGTACTGAAAAATAAACATTTCAGCAGTCCTTCATATTTCATCATATTCTAAGCTCTGTAACTTTTTGGTACTCAAAGTGACCAAGCAAACTATTTTTTTCTTTTAAAGATTATTTCGGGGGCTTTATAAATCATATTAGTTAAGATTTTTAAAGTTGGTCCCACATAAGCTTTTTTTGTCCTGAAAATGCCATATTTTTAAATTTTAGATTTTCAGGAATTTTTTTACAGTGTGGGACAAAGAGTATCATGATGTTTTTGCTGGCACACAAAGTAACCATAGGGATGAATCACAGTAAAAAAATTGAAGTTGTTCCTCAAAGTCCTACATAAAATTTTTAATACTTTAAATTATTGAAAATCGAAGATTTTTTGGTTAATTTCATAAATTTATAAGGTAGTGAAGATAGCAAAAAATTTTAAAAATGTTCATTCAATCAACTTTCCAATTATATGTGTACGAGGGGTGTAGCTCTTAAAACAAAAAAGTTATGGCTTATCAATAAATACCCTAAAATGACGGTTTTACACCATACTTACAACAGAAAATTAGCTATATTTCAGAAAGTACAGTATTGACAGTAAAAATGTAAAAATTTGGGGTTCTTTTTAGGAAAGGTAGTTGTGAACATTAACTAAGTTTCAGGAAAATAAAAAATTGTGCAGCAAAAAAAATAATTTTAATTTGTATATTTGTCGTGGAATTACCCATTAACTTTTGTATACTGCAAAATGTAGTGATTTTTTAGTTTTGCAATATATTCATAAATTCATAGCTTGTAAACAAATAAATATACAAAATTGTTCATTTGAACAAAAATGAAGTTTTTGGCTATTACATTCAGGGTAAAAATCACACAGTCGTTCCAACCAATATTATGAATCCAGGTTGGGTGTACCCTATATGTATGGGTGGCCCTATGTTTTTGGTCGGTACTGTAGACAGACAACTCATGCCACTGACTAGAGATGAATTGCTTACTTTATCATTTGACATGGCAGAGCACCTACGTATTGATCATTGCATTAATAAGCAAAAAAGAAGGCTGGAAAAGATTTTTACTACGAGTTCATGAAGAGGCACTCCGACTTGAGCCCAAGGACCGTGGAGTCTACAAGTCTGCAGCAGTCTGCCTGGTTTAATAAAGAACAAAATGACCAGTTTTATGACGAGCTGTCGGAAGAAATGGAATAATATTTGTTTAGTCCATTGTACATTTTTTACCCTGATGAAACTGAGATGCCATGCGTTCACAACAATCAACTCAAAGTCATAACAATAAAGGGAAAAAAACAGGTGGGGAAATTATTGTCAGGTGAAAGAGGAAGAAATGTTACTGTTCTGTTTTGCATTTTTGCTTCTGGGGACCTGTTTGTTCCCCCACTGTTTATTTTCCAAAGAGTTCGTCTAGATAATGATCTTACTAAAAGATGCTGCCGTTGGAAGTGTGTTTGATGGACAACCGAGTGGATGGATTACCAAAGATGGCTTCCTAAAATGGCTCAAATTATTTGTTGAAAGATTGACGCCATGTGAAAAGAACCCTGCACTGTCAATTGTAGATGGCCGTTCAAGTCACAAGGGCTTAGAAGTGGTACTGTTTGCTCGCTCACACCACGTCCACATCCTGAGTTTACCGCCTCACACGATACATAAAATGCAGCCGCTGGACAGAGTTGTTGCAAAACCATTCAAGAACGCATATAATGAAGCATGTTCTCTGTGGATGCGAAAATACCCGAAGTTGAAAATTGCTCTTAAGTGCTCGGTTCACCTCAGTTTTTAACGTCTTTTTTATTTTTTATATTTTTACCAGATATTTTTTTTTTCTTATTTAAGACATAAATTGTGATTAAATCTTCCTCTTAGAAAATTGTTGTATCTCTCATAGTTTTTGCGTAATGAGTCGTAAACGTCAAAATTTTGACGTTATGGTTTTATGTACGTCACTAAAACCAACTGACACACCAAACTGAAAAAAGTCACAGTGTATAACAATGTTGTAGGCTATGATTTGAACTATATAAAATAATAAATAAAAAAATTTTTGTATTTTTAAACAATTTTTAAAATTTTGAAATTATCATTTTAAAATTCAGAATGTTTTATTAAATACAAGAATATTTTATTTTTTTGCTTTATATGTAGCCTACAACATTGTTATACACTGTGAATTTTTTGATTTGGTATTACAGTTGGTTTTAGTGGCGTACATAAAACTGTAAATTGCAATTTTGACGTTTACGACTTTTTACGCAAAAACTATGAGAGTTACAACAATTTTCTAAGATGAAGATTTAGTGACAATTTGTGTCTTAAATAAGAAAAAAAAATATCTGTTACAAATACAAAAATAAAAAAAGGTGTTGAAAATTGAGGTGAACTGCGCCCATAGACCGATAAACTGTGCGTTATCCAAAGTGTGCAGAATGGAACTCTCTCAGTCGGCGTTTATGTGCACTGCAATTTACCCACTCTATTGTAGCATATTCACAGACTTAGATTTCCATGCATGTTCGATTGGTGTATCAGCCACTGTTCAAGAGAAAGCTTCATCGTATGATCCAAGACAGAAATCACCAGAGCCTTCATCATCGTATCAAGCAATAGCAACAGAGGAATTAACACCATCAGGCTCTCGAACGATAAGATTTGGAAGCCCTGAACCTAGCACTTCAGCCATGAGCATTGTAGAAAAACTTTCCCCACTACCGAGTAGTACAGTTTCCAATCTGAACTTACGGGAACGACGGGGAAATAGAAGTGAGGTTCTAACATCGAGCCCATACAAAAATGAGTTAGAAGCAAAAAATAAACAAATGTTGAACATAAATCAAAAGTCACAAAAGTGTAAGAAAATTGTAGGGAAGCAGCTCAGAAAAACAACACGGCTAGAAAACTTCTACCAAAGTTTTCATGTGCAGCAAGGGAAGAGTCTGCTGACTGCCTCATTTGCGGAGAAAATTTCGATGAGGATTGGATATAGTGTAACATGTAAAGGATGGGCACGTGAAAACTGTGCAGACCTTGAAGGGGATCCTTTATTTTATAAATGTGATGTTTGTAAAAATACTTAAATATTATTTACGGTTGTGATCTTGTAAAAATCTGAAAGGGAAATGAATGTCCGATATACCCCTACAACTTATGAAATTGTACAAAATACATATGTTTGTAATTTTTTTCAATACTGTTACTTCTATTGTTTAGCTTCCTTTGCTTTATTAGGTTTTGTAAATTATTAAAGTACAGTTACAGAGACCTATGTACATTTAATTTTATGCAACAAGGAAAAGTTTTATTAGAGTAAACCCTTAGGTGTCCGATACTGCCCAACCTTCCCCTACAGCAAGTATTGTTTTATTTTTTTGTCATTTAATAATGCAGCAGGCTTGGCATCTGTGCTACCTATCACATTTACTGACAGTTCTATAGTTAATTATTTGCAGATATAGAGAACAAAATTATCACTCTCAGTAGTGCTTGTAATACCTTTGTATTTCACTCAGAAGCTCAAGCACATTAATAGCTGTATTCATGCAGTTTTGGTATTTGATGAATGCAAAATGTGTGTGTAAGCCTTAATGTAATGAATGCCTACGTAGTTTATTAATTTTAATAGCGTGAATTTTATTCATAATACATTATTTGTAGCTATGGGTGATTTTCAAGGTTTATTTCCGGGCAATTTCAGTACATATATTTTACGAGTGTATTGAGGGAAACCAGTCTTGAAAAACCTGGGGGATAAAAACAAATTTCAACCCGTCAAATTGGTGGTCACCTTGATTGTGTAGTGTTCGACAAAATCTGAAGCTATTGAAAAGGCGGAAGCTGTTTCACCATCATTACGTTTGTGTTCAAGTCTAACATGAGAAGCATAACTTCAGTGTTACTCTAAATTTTTTCTTCAGTTAAAAGAAATTTCTAATAAATTAATTTTTCATTTATAGTTTTAACTATATTATAATTTATTCGTTCAACTTGTAAAAAACTAAATTTATTGTTATAGCTTCTTAACTATTTATTCAGTGCTGTATACAATGTACAATAAATTGGGCGAATTTTTTTTTTTTTTTGTTACAAAATTATTCATTTGGTCAGGGAAAATTTTCTGTTTTTGTAAGGAAAGTCAAGGAAAAGTCAGGGAATTTAAATTCTAGCTGTTTGTAGCCACCCTGGTAGCATTGCCAACAAACATCAAATATTGCTGTTACAACGGGGAATGACTAGCTACTGCTGAAGTGACTATGATTCTGCAAGAAACTTGTCACATTTAAAGAGAGTGATAGGGCACAATGTATACTATGGCCGAGATATGAAGAGATGAATGTAAGGAGATTAATTTAAATACAACATAAGTTTCATGGATATGTTTGATTATGTAAATCTATCTGTATTTAGTAGAGGAAAATGTAGATATTGGTGTTTAGGAAATTATGTTGAGGCCTGAATTGGTGATAAATAACGGAATTAGCAGTATTTTTTTTAAGGTACAGTAAAACTTTGTTCATATGGTACACAGTTCATATGAACATCATTCATTCATTCATTCATACATGCTTACATACAAATGTTCGGGAACCATGAAAAATAGTAATTAAAAAATCTGCATGAAAATCTTTTTAAAATGTAGTTGCAGGCATGCAGAAATTAAAATTGTTATTAGTGTTGAGGAAAACTACAGTACGTGTATTGTTGTGCGGTAAAAATATGACTGACGATAATTAAAATTTTACATCAGTACTGCACTGTGTGCAATGAGGTATTTGAACTGTGGCAGCTATTCCACAGTGGGGCCGCTGATGTTATACTTCTGCAAGATACATGTGTACAGAACAAAACATTGCACATCCTGCCATCGCAACGACACTAGCCAGTGGACGGGATTTCAGATCACATGGCACCCATGATTGGCCAATAGTTCAGAGGAGGAAGAAGTTTAGCAGAACTTGCCTAGAGAGAGCAGTACTATCATCCAGTGCGCTCGTGCCAAAAAAATGTAAGAGGGTAACTTAAAGTAACCTGCTAGGTTGTGCAAGTGTTTCCTGGTCACAGGACACTAGGCCACTAGAGATTGGCAAGTTTTTGGTAAAATGCATGCAGTCAATTTATTCTGTTCAATTTTAGGTCGCAGACAAAATTTTATGACACTGATTGTAATTTCGTTGTATTGTGGCTAATCTAGACACTTTTTTGTAAATTCTGTATCACATAATTACTGCAGCATTCATATTCTTAAAATTACCAGATAATCTTATTGAAATCTTCATATGCAATGCTTGTAAACTTGTGTGCTGTAAGTACCCACTACTACTGTGTTGTACATTACTTTCTTTCGTATTTTATTTTGAACTGACGTATTTACATTGATGATTGCACAATCAGTGGATACTTTAACATGTTAAGTTATTGTGAATATTTTCTTTATATAAAATGATAATTTCGTCGCTGTAATTATAAACACTGGTGTGGGCTCATTGTATTATCATGTCCTTACGTGAAAAGGGACAAAGGAAATGGCGGGTGGAGGGGGTTACTTAAGAAAATGGAACACAGCACTCGCTGAAACAAGAAGGCAAACTGGAGACCATAGCAACAAAGTTTTAATGAGTTCAAAGGTATATGAAATGGCTGGAAGTGGAGGAGGTGAGTTAAAAAAACATTACGAATGAAAAAATTTAGGTCTACTCAAAACTGAACATTCAATAATCTCCCTTCAAAAGAAAATGTACACAAACTTGTAAAATAAATTTCTATCTGTGAACCAGGTAACAGGAAGAATTTTTAGTTGTTTCTTAACTAACAATAAAAAAGGGTTCAACAATATGTGTGCAAGAGATGAACGAGCGACAAGTAAAGGGAGCTGCATTTAAAAGTTGAAAAAAGACCAAAATAATAATATACACTACTATTTACTGTAGGTAATCTACTAAAGAGAGGGGTTTTGTAAGAGGCCCTAGAGCTCCACTACATACCTAGGACAGGTAATTATGACTGCACTGCATCTTGACTGCCCGCCATGCTGGCACAGTGCTCTTCCCTTCCCTTCTGTTCCTCTTACTACCCTTCTCTTTCTCTCTCTCTCTCTTACTCATATGACACCTTTCTTTATCTCTTTCTCTCCTCTCTCTTCTCTCTCTTCTATCTTCCTCTCTCTTCCTCTTTCACTGCTGCCCCTCTTACTCCCTCTCTCCCTTTTTCTCCATCTCCCTTTTTCTCCCTCTCTCCCTTTTTCTCCCTCTCTCCCTTTTTCTCCCTCTCTCCCTTTTTCTCCCTCTCTCCCTTTTTCTCCCTCTCTCCCTTTTTCTCCCTCTCTCCCTTTTTCTCCCTCTCTCCCTTTTTCTCCCTCTCTCC
>PNEQ01056801.1:0-30643 GCA_003012365.1 Medauroidea extradentata
TCTCCATGTCCTAACATTAATTATTGTGGTTTATTCCCTGCGCGCCCTGTCGCACAGCTTTTCCCAGTACCCTACTCTATTTGTACTGGTTTTTCTGTGCCCTTATCTATCTCTTGCTCTCTTCGGGGGAGAGTGCATGGCCACAATCGCAGCCATGCCTCCAGACAACCCTGCTCAGCCCTTGAGGCCCGCGACCTCCAAATACCTGCACGTTACCTAAGGCGTATAAGGCTTAGCCTTGAGACGCAACTCAATCCCTCCTTGCGATATAACTAGTTACTAATGCATGCCGGAGTACCCATAGACTGAGACGGGGTACACGCTGGCGTAGCGGGATTTGGGGGCTCGCCAGAAAAAAAAAAAAAAAAAATAGTTTCTTCAGAGTTCGCTGGCAGCTCCCTGGGCTCCCGACTCTCGGCACACTACACACACTCTACACCTACCCACCAAAGGGAGCCCCTCGACTCCCCGGAGCCGGCTTCTTGCGAAGGGAATCTCTCACCCCCTACCGAGGTGACTTCTTGCCTAAGGGAGTCCCTCACCTATCCTAGAGGCGATTTCTTGCGAAGGGAATCTCTCACCCCCTACCGAGGTGACTTCTTGCCTAAGGTAGTCCCTCACCTATCCTAGAGGCGATTTCTTGCGAAGGGAATCCCTCCACCCCCTACCGAGGTGACTTCTTGCCTAAGGGAGTCCCTCACCCCCCTTACCTGTACACTACTAGGGCAGTGTCGAGGGAAAGGACGAAGGTGGCGCTGCCACGCGCTTCTTCCGCGCCACGCATCACGCATAATAGGGAACCTACCCTACAGTTACGCTCTAGCCACCACGCGACGCGCTATTACCGGAAGTCACTATAGTATCTGTGCTAGTAAAGTAACCACGTGCATCGGGACGTGCTGTTGTGAAGTATCCGCGAGTCTATCTAAAAGCATCCGAGTATATGGACCAGTGTATTATTTAATTAAGAGTCTAGCGTAATCCAGTGTGTTTAATTGTGTATAAAGACTTGTGTACCAGTGCGTGTAAATCGTGTGTGATTCTTGGATGCAATATATCAGTTTTTACCAGAACATCATCTTTCATTAATTTATCTCTTTCTAAATGAGTAACACTCCGGAGATATTAGAAATCCACGTCAGTGCCAGTGACATTAACGCCCTGTACGGGCCTAGAGAGAGAGCCGCCCGAGAAAGGCAACAATAAGCCGGAATATCTGTCAATAATTCCGCGTTTAATACCGTCGCCCCAGAAAGTGCCCGGACCTCAGTTGTCTTTTGAGGATTTTTCTGCCGACAGCAGCACCGTGCGCTCGCGCACATCGACCAGCAGGAGCAACACCGTGCGCTCACCCACCTCAACCAGCACGAGGAAAATATTCCTCCCAAAAAGAGGTGTGCGCGCAAACGCAACAAGAACTCCCTCAGCCGAATCTTTCGTCGCATGGCCCGCAGGCCACCGACGTTACTCAGGCGATAAAAATTCCGCCCCAAGGCACCCCTCCGGCTCCCAGGCGAGTACAACAACTCCGATCGGAAGCGAGCTAGGACCCCAAGCCGCCAAGCAATCGTAAACGTCTCCTCCGAGAGTTGTTCTGAAGCACCAGGTGAGTGATTTTGAAACCTGCCCAAATTAAGTGAGGTACTCCGCCTTCCTTCTGCACGACCCGAGCGTGGCTCCCCCCAGCTCACTCACTGGGGCACGTCTAGGTCGTACCCAGATTCCCGAGGGACACGCCCATCTTAGCCGGCGCAGGCTCCCCCTCTCCCTCAGGGACCGCTTACCACACCACAGAAGGGCTGCGTCGAGTCAAACAATAGTGAAAATGTATCAGTAAACAGAACAAAACATGACATTTTTAGCTGCGTACCTTGGTGGTTAAGTGTACATCCAATGATCTCGTCCTGTTTCTTCTCCAACTGGGAGTAACAGAAGTGGCTTTCACATGCAGAGATCCTTTCACTGGCTGTCCATAACTGTACCTATAACATGCAGCAGTTCATACGAGTGAGATAAAAGCAATATTTCATATAAAAAATTCAAATTGCTATCTCTAAAAATTTCCAAATTTCACAATTCGAAATTAAATTTCTCAGGTTAACAACAGTCATTACTTACTGACCAGTAACCCACATTTTGCAGTCGAAATTTCAGCATTAAAAAACTGTAGCAGTAAAATTGAACATAAGCCACCATCCTGGGGACGGTGTTGTAGCATGTCACACGTATTCTCTTTTACACGAAACCGCTTAACTTATTCATGCTACATTAACCATATCTACGAAAAGAGCACACACTTTAAACTATGCTCCTACATTTTTTTTTTTTTTTTAATTCTGCACGCTTGTTAGAAACATGATTTTCGGGCCTCAAAAATGGCTGAAAACTGTTTTTTTTAGACCACTGTTACTCCAAAAATACTAACTAAATTCGTTAAATACAAAGTGAGAGGCATGCATTGGCTTTACTTCATACAATCAAAAATAAAATTTTAGGGTCACCATTTAAAATCCCACAGGAAAAAGACTACAAAGAAAACCTTGCACACCAGGTTAACTTACTGTGAATAGAGGCAATACGCTTCCAGTCGAGCATGGTAAGCTGGCTCTTATTGTCTTATTGTTACCACACTTCAAACTTTGAAATTTTAAACTGGTGAAGACCTGATTCACATTTTATAATGTACTTTTAGTGAAGGCTCAATAAATATTGTACAAACAACCCCCATTACACCAAACGCACCTTTAAAATCTGCATTCAAAATTTTAATGGTGTACACCTTCTTGTAGAAGAAAGCTGATGGTTTGAACTAAACCATTAATTTGGTAGTGTTCACATGTGCACTAGGCTTGATATACACTGCTTCATCAGAAAAAGCTCACAGGATTTTAACTATGAAGAGAATGGTACGGGTTACTCTGTAGTCTTAGTAAATAATGTTTGGCAAGAAAATAAGATACATATCCGACAATCTGATGGTGGTGAATGGCAGTACCTGGCACACACCTTCCACTTAATGTGTTCAGCATCAGCCAGTATATAGGAAGGTGGGCGCACAGTCACCTGGAACCTAGGCAGCACATACTCCAGCACCTGGAAGCTACTGCGTTCTGTAGGACCCTTGTAAACTTGCTGCACATTTATGTGCCACGTACCCTGTAAGAATATCATCTTTGTTACTTCAACACACCATGTTGTCAAATGCTGCTCTTGGTAAAGTAACTTCATTACACTGTCTTTTCACACAGGTAATCAAATAGCAGAAAGTAACTTAAATATTTGGTTCGAGGTTTCTAAAATTATGTACAACAAAATGTTACTGTGTTGTGACTAAGTTAAAAAGAATATACATGCCATGGACTTTAAAACAGGGCAGGATTTATTTGCACAGGATTGGGAATTTCATACCACAAAACTTGAAAAGAAATTTGGCAAACATGTTTATTTTTTACTTGTTCTTTGCTGTATGGTGAAATTAGAAATTGACATCATTAATAATAGGTTTATGTAGCTCAGAAAGAAGTTTTTATAGAACACTTTACGATTGCAGTACAATTCAGAAATGGAGGAATAATTTGGTTACAATGCTCTAAATTTAAGGTTTCACTTTTAAAACTTGATACAGTATTTTCAATGTAATTATCAACAGTAAAGTTACTGAATTGGTGCATATTATTATGATACATGATAAAAGTACATAGTTAAATAGGATAGTTACACACAGTCGTCGTCTAGCATTGATAGGACCTACTAGAATCTGAATACACCAGTAAAATCACAGGTAATGTAATATTAACAAAATACCTGAATCCCAACTATCATCAAATGATCAACGCATGTTTCACGTGACTAGCTCAGAGGTGTTTTCTTCAACTGGTGTGGCTCATGGACCCTGACAATTAAGTCCAAGTTACATGTTAACTACTACTGCAGCTGTTCACCTACCAGGCATTTATAAAAACTACCACACAAGCAGCCATACAAGCTGGTTCAAGCATATTGCTATTACATGATACTAGCTAGCATCACTGGAGGAAACTAATGTGGATGCACGTGCAAATGGCCGACGCTTGAGCTGTATACAGTAATTTTTTGTGCAGAACAAATTATATGGGAATGGTATTTGGTTGCAGAATGAAACCTTGTGTCGGGATAAATAACTAAGCCCATTTAAATACTGAATCCTGAATAATTACGGAATAAACACAAATTTCAAAAATACTAGCGGATGATTACTTTATAACCAAAATAATTGGAAGTTGTGAGCTGGCTAGGGGTAGCATGATTACTCCACACCTGCAGATGTTCTTCAGTTTGGGATTCAAATTCCAGTTAATTGAGTAAATTTTTTGCCTATTATTTATACATTATTTTACTGCTCCACACTAACTTTCATGTTTGTCAAAAGTATTATATATATAACATACATTTGTATAAATAAAATATCTATAAACTATTGTTACAGCCTGCAATGTAATAGCCTATAATTTGCTATATGTTACATTAAACATCCACAAACTGTGCTGTAAAGTATTGTTTTATTGTGATTGTGGCAATTATGTGTTATGATACAATAGAAGCCAGCATGACATATTTGGTACGTGTACATAACATAATAGCAAATGTCAACCTTCCCTATAGAACAGCACACTAATTAAAGTATATAATTTTTATACACATAACTCACACAATTTAACAATGTGTCATTACTTGTTGAAAAGAAAATATTTCATTTGTATTGCATTAATTGACTTTAAACCTACTAACGTGATAATGTAAAAGTAATAAAAATATTACAAAGAAAAAGTTCTTAATTGTTCTGTTAATAATTGTTCCTACGATACATTTATTTCTTGAAGAAGAATATACAATTTGCACTCAAAAGTTAATTAACAAAAAGTAAAAAAAATAAATAAATAAATAAATAAAAATAAATAAAATGTAATGCAGAGTTTGGAACTCCTGCAGGTAAAATACATTGCCAGTAAGACACTCTAACCACTCAATCTACACGACCGGATAGAAATTTAAAGTTACAATTATAAATATTTTTTGCTGTACTAGTATAATTTTTGTTTTTGAAATAAGCAGAAACAATATTTAAAATAAACATGTGCCATTGGAATTCAAATTTATCTTGTTTTAAAGCTGTTCAAATAATGTTCCACCTCAAATACATAATTTTTCACTATCATTGCAACACACTTTGGCTTCCTTGTTATATTTCATGCAATTGACTCGTAGATCTCTCCATTATTGGATACCTCAACATGATTGGTCTGTTATGAAAGCAAGTACGGGACATGGGATAGAAAATCGGACCGGTGGTATGGTGGACCTTGTACAGGCTAGTGCGGAATCTGGTACAGTGTAATATCGCCTTTAGAAACGTGGCAACAACCATGAGCCTAACTTTATAACTTCTACAATGCAATGGGGTCATGGTTAGCACAGTGGCTACAGCACTCCCCTCTCACTCAGAGGATCCGGGTTGACCCAAATTTTTCCATGTGGGAATCGTGCCGGATGATGCTGTTGGTTGGCTGGATTTCTCAGGAATCACCCATTTCTCCCACTTTTCATTACTGTGTTGTTCCATACTCACCTCATGACATCCCTCACCAGTGCTAAAGACCAAGATGTTATGTGCTAATCCAAATATATTCACTAGATAACGCAATGTTGCTGGGTCCACATTGAATGTAAATAACAGATGGGACAGCTTGTACAAAAGACAGACCACACATTTCTGTAAACAAGATTTATTGTGCACAGAAAAGCATACATAATCAGACTTCCTTGAATACACAAAACGTTATCACACAATACAACATTGCATGAAGCTTCAAATTTAATAGATGTTCATGTTGATTCATAAAAAAAAGTTTTAAAAATAAAAAAAATAAAAAAAAAAACAAGTAATCCCATGCAGCAGACCATTGTAGACAGATGTCAGGGTTTTTATCAGTGCCAGAAAATAAAATTTGTAGCAGTCATAAAAACTGTTGGCAGCCAGAATAAAATTGCTAGCAACACAAGTCCAAGCAGCAGCATAAGTGTGGAGACTGATAAGTATATAAAGTTTTGAAAAACTTACTGAATAGCAGTTTAACAAGTTGTTATAAGTCTTAAACACTCCAAAAGAATTCCCGTTCAAATAAGTGAATTTTACAAGTTTGCCAAATGTGACAGGTGGAAAAATGTTTATGAGAAACACTTCCAAAACATATGAAAACACAAAATCAATTGTGAAAAAGGCATAAGTTGTGTTTGTAGTTAGAAATGACTCACAATCTGTGGCTCTGGAGACAGTTCGAAGCTGAACTCAGCAAGGCCAATCTGAGTGGACACATTTAGCCACTGTGCTACTACGAGCTCAGCAGGGTTCTCCAACCATACTTTCTGGATCTGCATCACACAACAGCCAAAGACTCGCGTAAATTTAATGAGCTTGCCCACATGCGAGTGTCACAAACCTTCACAAGGAACAATTTTTCTATAGTAAACTTTTAGATTTATTCGTTTGGAATACTTCTATTAGTTGTATTTTAATATTTCACAGTAGACCTAATAAATTCATCGTACATAGCTCAACGCTAAAAATTTATACTGATATCTATAAGTTTCTATAAAGCACTACAAAAAACCATAGAAAAAGGCAAGTATTCTGCCAGATTTTATCAATTAATGGGGCAAATACTTTCTTTGTGTGGAGCTTCCGACTAACACATTCTTCTTTGCAGTAATCAAAATGTGGTCTTGCTACAGTTGCATCAACTGATGTTGAGTTGTTGCACAGCCACAGATAGCTCAGGACTAGGACACTACTTACTTGTGGTATTGATGTTTTGCAAAATAAAGAGCAAGGTTACATTGCCTTTCTTTTTTCATAGCTTCACCCTTTACACCTACGATGTTTCATAAATAATGCAGTTTACAAAAGGTTATCATTCATCAAGTAACAATTACACACACCAAATTCTAATAACAATTTCTTTTCAGAATAACTTAACATAGATGTGAACTGTGATCACTGCGTGATTTGGCATGACACTGGTGAAAAATTATAATGTCCTTTACTGACCCTAGGGACAAGTGGTGAGAAAACAGATGCCTTCACAACATTTATGAAGACTTCAGAACAGTTCCGTAGCAATGCTACTTTACCATTCCAACTATCTTTTAGAATTAATGAAACTGTTACAAATGTTGCTTCTCATTCTGCTTCATGACACAAGTCTTATCATATGAAGTTTGGTAATATAAAACTCAAAGGCAATTAGGAGAAAGCAAACAAGTGTAGATCAACAGAAATGTCCTAGTAAACCAGTAGCACTGGACATTCAATGTTGCTTGTTTTGTGGAAAGGGCAGACGAAAGTCCATTTCATGAAGCTTTAATATTTGGTACCAACAGCAATATTCAATCCATGACCACACAACTAGGACATTTATCATAGAACTTTTAACAACAGTTTGTTAGCCTATGTAAAATCATCAATCAAATAGAAATTCATTAAAATAGTTGTGACCATATGCATCTTGGTGGAGACAGACAAACTTCAGTATCAGGACTTTGTCAAGAAATATGGTTAATGAGCACACTCTCTATACATGACTGAATCAAGGCAAATTATCTTGCACTCTCACGTAACCAATACATAAAGAAACTTCTCAGTAGGGGAAGAAGCTCAAAGTGCTTCAGAACAACGTAGAATTATTTAGCCAATAAACACACAGTGTATATGGATTCATTGCAAAGAAGAAATCTGGAAAATAAACATTCATTAAATGAAACACAGAATCCACCAGAAATAATTAACCAATTTCACCTTTTCATAACTATGTATCGAAAATCAGTACAGTATTTATGTCAATAAAATATGAAACATGCAGCCTTGATTTTCAGTTTGTTACCCTCTAACAGCAGCACAATGCCGGTAATCAGAAAATTGTTACCACAATCAGAAACAGTTACCTTTTATGAAAAATTATGCTAAACCCTGAGACAAAATCAGACTTCCTGATGCACCTGACAACCGAAATTGAAGCTGTTGAGAACTTCGCAAAGCAGATGCTCGAGGGCTTACGGAACACTTTTACGCACCACTTAAATGTCCTCCTGAGTTTTTAAATTTTTTATGGCACAATACGAACACATAATTTATGCTGACTAGTCAGCAGTTACAAAATTGGCATACACAAAGCAAAACTGTGCCACTGCTGCTCTTTATTGCACTGTTCACTTACTCCTCGTAGCTCCTGGATCTGGACATCAACTTGAAACAGACACCAACAAAACACAATACCTCATTGACATTTTATATCATCTTGAAATGGTTCGCTACTTTTGGCACATTCTCTACATGTATAGTTTGACAATGTCAGGATATTTAAGCTTAATACAGGCTGCCCTTAAGTGAGCATTTTTATGAGCATCTTGTGAAGATAAATAGCTAGAAATTATATTTTACTGTGGCTTAAGGCATTATCTTTATAAGTACAATTAAATTTATTCTGTGTTTATTGCTTAAAATACACTACTTACATTAACAACAGAAAGATATAAAGGGCTGAAAGTAAAAAAATAGCCCAACAACATTAAGAGAGCTGCTTTACTGTGCACAGCACTACAGTAGAACCTCCTTAACAGAAACCCAGTTAGTAAAAAGTTCTCACTAATACAAAATGGTTTCCTGTCCCCTTGGGATGACATGAGAAATTAAATATTAATTTTAGTGTTCAATAAATAGTTCCCTTATACACAAAAAAAAATGTAACATTAATTTCAGATGTTTAGGTCATAGTGGGGGTGGTAAGAAAGTTTGTATTTTGGGGCTAAAAATTATGAAAATATATTAAAAAAATTTTTTAGTTTTTGCCACTACCTGTAAATACAAACCTCACTATTACAAACTGCAAACATTTAGGTCAGTTCAGATTTGTATTAATGAGGTTCAACTGTATTACCTAAACGTGAGTAATTTTCCCGTAAAATGTAGACGCTAGAAGATTTCAAAAATACTTTTTGTTATCTCACAAGCCTAGCCTGTGATGGCTATGAGAACATTAGACTCACCTGCATGTCATAACTTTGAAGTCATTCTTCAGAATAGGTACGAACCTGATCAGTGACAGCAGTAAGATCATGCCGTAAGGTGAGAACTCTAAACAGAACAGTCTGTCCAGCTTTGTAAACAGGCTTGTCTGTCTGTACAAAGGTGATGTACGGATTATGCTGTATGACAACTTCCTTCACACTACTGATCACGTACTCAGGGAAGTTATCGAAACGGATCTGAAGATGCAGTCTGCCTCCAACCTGCTGGGTTGGCGGCACTCTCAGCTTCATGCATGACCCTCCCTCCTCCGCTACAACATAACAAGAGAAACTCTTACACACTCTTTATTATGTATTGAAACATTACAAGATTTGAGTGCCCAGCACTTAAATAATAATTTCAAGTTATTGCAAAGCGATTTCCAGTAATTAGTACTTAGCACTTGTACAGCAAATGCCAGTGTATAGTTTCCACGGAACTGTCAGTAATTTCTGCCATTATTAACAAGCTTTCCCAGTAGTAAGTTCTGTACCAATAAAATTTGTGCATTATAACTACTTCACACAGAACTAAATTAATTCATTTACAGTACAAATATGACCACTATGACTATACCTCCATAGCATTAAGCCCAATAGCATGGCCCACGTGCTCACTGGGATGCAATAACCCCTCCACCCTATGCAAGTGCAGCGTTAAGCGGAGCACACAGTGTTTCACGAACTTACTAAATGGGAAGATGTGTTGCGAAAGCGCACCAGCAACGTAGCTGGCCAACAACTACAAATGATTATAGAAAAATTCTGCCCCTTTCCTAGTTAAAACAAGTCACAAACTTGGAAGTCATACAAGTACTTTCAACCTACTAGCATTTATATAATTTAAGTAAATTCAGCATGCAAGAAATTATGTTTTTATTTCAGGGAAAAAGTGCAAACCAACTAAAATATAATCATTCATGCACTGCTGTAACCCTTTGGACAGGCTGTATCTTCTTGCAAATGTTCTGTTCTATCACTTTTTGTAACATAACTATGTTGTCACCAGACTTGGAAATTAATATACAAAATTTTTCTGTCAATGTAGGTGTTTGGTTATACAAGACCACATGGATGGCTCGTATTAACTTTGTACTTCCAGAATATATGTAGTAATTTCTGGCTAACTTTCTTTAAATATTATTCCAGCATAGCTTAGGATGTAAACGTTATTAAATGTAAAATGTTACTCACTGCAGCTGCCGAGGGTGTGAGTGACATACTTGTACGTTTACCTATTTTAGAGGAATATATGTATCTCCAAAACTATATGTTGTGTTATCTTGGTGTTTAATGGAAATTGTTTTGACCTACGAGAGGGAAGAGTGTGTTCATCATTTTGTTGGCTGTGAGATGTTGATCCACAGCAGACCCTATACGTCTATACTGTTACAGTCTTTCCCTGACTATGTCGCACATTAGCAAAGTGGTTCCCTTAACTATCTAATTAATTAGGAGCCTTACAATGCACAGAGGTTCAAAATTGGAATCTAGCCGGACAAAATTATTTAATTAGGTACAAGAACTACTCATTTATCCATAACATAAATGCCTTTGAATGTAAAACAGCTGCTATTAACAGATATGAGTTGCAGCAACTTAAATGATTTTACAATAATTAATTACTAAATTAAAACTGTGGCCTACTCTTACCATGTTGCATGAAACTCTTGGCTGAGCATATTGGCTGGTCTGATGACAGATGTAGAAGTGAGATGTTCACCCGTGCTGGTCCAGATACACCATGTAGAGATAAGCACACCAACTCAGTGCTGCCGGACAAAAGTCTCTTGGGTGCCGTCAACACAAACCCCGGCCTGCGAAGATGAAATTTCATGAGGGCCATTTACAGACTACAACAAACATTAAATAGTAATAGTACATAATATCTAGTGTAATTCTGAAACATACATCCTTTGAAAAAGCAGTAATTTATATGTAATTTCTTTTTTCATCCACTGTCTGTCAACATCGTACATGACACAAGCACATGAACCATTATGACATTTTCTAGTACTTAATAGTCCATTTATGTTATTGTGGGTTTTCTGTTGCTCAGCAACATTCACTTGCAATGTTATATGCTCTGAATAATGGTTAAGTTTAGCACACAAATAGCCTATGTTTGTGTCCACTAACATAAAACCATGAAGTTCTATAACTCTAATATCAATGAAAAGTATTTGCAGAGAATTCATTTAATTTCGAAATTTGTAGCATTCCTGCACATTTTCCAACATAATTTTCGATATCACACATCCTTTTCGGCCTCTTTTTGTTCAATTACACCAGCACAAATTTGTTAATAACTCAAACATGTGAAGTGTTTGAGGGTGAGTGAGTGAGAGATTTTACTCAGCACTTAACATCGAGGTCTTCAGTGCTGGTGAAGGGTGATATGAGGTGAGTACGGAACTGCGCTAGAATGAAAGGGTGAGGGAAACGTGAAATCTTCGATAAAATCCGCCGACCAACGGCATCGTCCAAAGTGTTTGACATTTTGCTTATGTTTAAATAGAATTTCCTAGCACAAAATGCCAGAAACTGCCAAAAATTTATAAATCATATTACTTGTAGGCTAATTAAAAACTATTATAATAATACCTAGAAGTTAAAATACTTGCAAATAATTTAAGAAAGTTTGAAAATAGAATAAACATGAAGTATTCAAAATAGTTTATCGAAGGAAAGAGATGGTAAGGGGTGCCGCAAGGAAGGGTGTTGGGTCCTCTGTTATTTATAATCATGGTCAATGATATGGGTTTGGGAATTCTTGACAAAATAAGATTGTGTACTGACAATTGTGAGCTGTAAATGGAGATGGGCTATGGGATGAACTTACATGTGGATACTGACATATGGGCACTGATTATTAAAAAACAAGATGAAGATAAATGTGTGCAAGACTAAATATAGTGAAATTTACAAGGAAGAGACTGGTCAGCTCGGATAGGCTATAACTAGAGATGATGGTTTATCGCGGGAAAAGTTGACTGTTTGATGGATTTCAATACACGTCCAGCTTACCAGAAGATTACTGGCTTTAGCGTGTACGTGGAACTGTTGCCCTATTTGACTGAGCCAATAAGAATCCCGATATTGTAATATTTGATGCCTGGTATTGGTCTGCAGACAGCTACGTTGTGTCAGTGTTTTCAAGGCTATCTTGGCACTAAACATTTTCGCGATATACCATCATCTCTAGCTATAACTTATACAGATGGGATGGGCAAGAGATACCACAGGCAGCAGAATGTAAGAACATAGGAATGGTGCTGTAGGATGACCTTAGATGGAAAAAAACAGGTAGAGAAAATGGTTATGAAAGGAAGGAGGGTGTTGGATATGCTGGGAAGGGAACTAAAGAGAGTCAGCTGTGATGTAAAAGAAAAAATGTATTACACAATAGTACTGAATTTGTTAGAATATGTGGCATTAGAATGGCACCCATATGTGATGGTGAAGGGTAAATGATGAAGGCAGGGGAGCAGGAAAAGAACTTTAGGACTTCACTGATGATAAAGGAAACAGGATAAAGTCATGAAAAGTAGTCAGTGTTTACTATGGTCCGTGACATGATTTTAATTAATTTTTTGGCCATAGCTCCGTAAAAGGTAGGTTGTCCCTGGAATAAGGGAAGAGGAATCAACATCTCTGAATTTTCTCACATTCCAACTCCCCTCAGTCACCACCTCCTCCTGCAATACATTTCATTCCCTTACCATCCCAACAAGCATAGACAGATCTACCTAGCCCTGGTCTTCACTGCTGATTCATCTTCCCTTATATCAGGGATGGCCTACCTCTTCTGAGCTATGGCCAAAAAGTTGATTCAAATCATATTCATGGACCACAATAAACACTACTTTTCATGAGAGAGGGTGTGAAGAACAGAGCAAGATAGACAGCCTATGCTTGTTGGGATCGTGAGGGAATGAAATGTATTGCGGGAGGTGGTGACTATGAGTTGGAAAGGTCAGAAAGGGTGTGGATTTGGAAAGAACTCACCACTAGGCAGCAACCCAACTGTGAGTGTTAGATTAGTCTGGCCAGAAGTGACATTGCATGATTTTTATCACACTCGTTTTCTCTTAGAGTTGTAATGGCACCGGAATTGGTAGGTGTTTGGTTAAAATGAAATTCAGTAGGCCATGGGCATGCCTGATTTCATAACCTGTGAAGGAATTGACACGTAAGAAACGTCACTTTTGCCATTGCTAATTGCAACTGACGTACCAACAAATTATAGTAGTTCAAATAATATGAACGGTGTTATAAATCAGTCTTAAATTCCACATGGCTTTGTTTACATATCTATACTCCCCAAGAACTGCTCCGATAACGATTACTACAAAACTCACCTACTTCGCTTCTGATAGTATTATTTATTTATTTATTAGTTATACTGTACTGTTGGAACTCCGATCGCCACGTTCATCATTTGCAAGTATAGTATTTAACTAAGATACTAACGAATTACAGTGTCTCAAGCAATACAAGTGATTATATAAACAAGTGAATGGAAACCACGTGGCTTTGTTTATATTTTTGTAGGTGAGAAAAAGGGCGTCTTCAATGTCGGCAGCGCTCCAAGCGGATATAAACCGTAACTAAATTCAACGGCGCGTGATTTGGAACCACGCAGTTTGGCGGGAAATCCAAATTAAACAATTCAGAAAATTTTCTAATATTTTAAATATTGTTATATAGTTTTGAGTACGTATAATGAATATTAGACTACCTGAAACTGCAGCTATAGAAACAAAATTATCAGAAACCAAGAAGTGATCGAAATACTTAAAAGCTTAAAATGTCACATGTAGAAACCACAGCATGATAATCGCTTCTGTGGAATGTGCTTCCCAAAGACCTTATAAGAACTAGAATGTTGCGCTGCTCTTTTGCACCATGACAAAATTGAACGCTGACATACTGCGGGCAAAGATAGGGAATTGTGTACTTAAGCAGATATTTTACCCCGCATTTTTAATTTGTTATAATTTTTTGGGATTTCTACAATGTAGGGTAAAAATTCAAAGGACGTGGCCAAAGTACAAATTTACGCATAATTTGGCCAATGTGTAACTGGAATGACAGACAGTGGACGTCTGACTGAAAGACGAGCCGAAGATTGCAGAGCGCACCGAGTTCACATGAGTTAGCTTATCAATCATTTAACTTCCAACCACCCTTACTCCCTCGTAAAACGCGTCATTTATACTTATGTGTGAATTAAGTAAACTATGTGTTTAACTATTTTATTTTAAACCCAAAATATTCCATATTTGGTAACGCAACCTCATAATTCGAGCGAACAATTTTCCTACGTTGGAATTGTGAGGCATAAAACTTTTGAGACAGTTTTGCCGATAAATTTTATGTTACAAATTTTCAGACATAGTACATTAAGTCACTATCTCCATTTCAGTAGGTACATCTAAACGTCAAATTTTGTCAGTTCGGTATCAGATTTAGGAAAGAATTAATTACGTACGATTTTATAATAAAACTACCTTTAAAATATGTACTGTCACGAATTTTGCATGCCCTTTGTTGGAAATGGAATTGGTCAGTGATTCGAAGTGATTCATTCCGCTTCTCTGCTCTTATTAACATGCCCACTTATTCAATCAACGGTTTTAATGAGTCCGTGCCGTCAGTTGAAACAAGTGAGTCAGACATTTTCAAGGCATCATTCAGTCAGAAAGGTCACGTCATCTGACCTACCATTTTGAATAGTTCACTAAGTCACAGAAAACAGGGTAGTGTACTTGAAACCAGGAAACGTCTTTCATAAATATTCACAAATATTGTACACAAACATACAGTATAAACGTTTACTGTGACGTATACATTATGAGTACCATTTAAACTGCCGAAAATTCGAAAATAGTATATTATATGTGTTTTCCTTTAATAAACATAAATAATGTAGTGGCACTTACACCATATATTCGGTTCAGATACAATAATATACATAGCATAAGATCGTGTCAACAGCGAGATCACTGAAGACGAAATCAGTGGCTCAGAAAATCGTAATCAGGAAGGGAAGCGTTGATATGATTGACCATATTAACTATGTACTTGTGTCACATCTGCCACTGCTGTAGTAGGTACAAGTTCAAGTATGTACAGAAAACTAAATCATCTGTCTTGCGTCTTCATTTTTTATAAATAATAAGAAAAGTAAAAACAGAAGATAAGATTAATAACGCAAACGCAGCTGCTTCAGATGGGTCGTTAAGAAAGAAATGTGTATTGTTGCATGCTGTGAGTGAGGGCCGGGTGGTTGGAAGCTGTGTCGCAACACCGTGTGGACTGGCCCATTATTCTCAATACGGGCGGCTACGTGATGGAAGTCACGCAGAAACTACGTCATAGATACCTGTACCAACTGCGCTTTTACCCTACGAGGCGGCCTACGAGACTCAAGTCACGTCCGAAACATGACGAAATGTATATTTTTAGACCCCTGTAATGCGGTGTTTCCCCTCCTGTTTCGCCGAGTACATAAGGGCTGAATCGACAAATTCGAGGAGAGTTCGCTATTGTTCCTGCTAGAGGAAGGTGCTATGCTTGTGGAGAGAGACTGGTGAAGACATATTGGTGACGTCAGAGTCTACTGTGAGGCGGCAGGCGGCTACCTTCGGAGCAGTGTTGGGCGAAACAAGAGGACTGCTGCGGCAAACTGACGAGCGAAGAGGAGGTGCGCGGCGGGAGTCGAACCGAAGACCTCAAGAGTGAAGACAGCAGTGCACTCGGGGTGCTGCGCAGCACACGGCGATTCATCACCACTGCGGACTATTAAGGTCGTACACTTTCACTATTTGAAAGACTGTTGATTGGATACATAACTGAATTTTTATGGTGATTTGTAGTCTTTAACTGATTAATGGTAAATATTCTTGTGCTTTAAAAAGTTAACTAACGTCCTGTGGCACAGTAGTAATCGTGTGCATAATTAAGGGTGTTGTAAAAGTGTTATTTTAGTTGATTGCTGTTTTGTGGGTTATTGTAAGCTTTGTGAGCTAGTAAATCAGTAACTTAATTCAACTCTTTTATTTCTAATTTTAAGACCTCTATCCAAAAGAGCTCAGGGAATTGCCCACACATAAAGTTTTTGTCTAAACATGTAACAGTATGTATTGTCTCACCGTGTGAACAGTGTTCGTCATTCATTTCCGTAGGATACAGTTATTAAAAATAAAGTAATTCACTGAAACAACTGAATCAAACGTAAAGAGTTTCATATTTACACTCTTGAACAGTCTGTACAACAATATGCCTGCGAACACAAAGAATAACACCTTTAATCAGTAATACAAAAGTAGGGAACGAATCTACAAACGAAATGTGTAATTGTAATACTAAATCAGCTGATGGTTCCTTGTTGCTGCCTTCCAGTTTTTAAAAGTGCCGTCCTTAAATTTTAAACATCAATTTCATGCGGATTTAGTAAATCTTAAGACACATTTCTCATTTCGAAATTAATTTTACTAACAGTCATGACAGTATTTTTGTTTCTCAAGAGAGTATGATATATAATGTAACTCTAATATTAACTTAAGGGGGATGTAGCACCAAAGTAGTGAGTTTTTTAAATTTGGTCAATATTTCTTTCTCATTTACTATCTAATATCAAGGATCGACAGTCCGTACAGTGATACTTAGTACACCTTCTTACATAATTACATAGTCACTGATTCACTTTATTTATCCTTTCTGCCGTCAGTTCTAGAAAAGTAATAAAGTCTGTGACTATGTAATTATGTAAGAAGGCACGGACTGTCAATCCTCAATTTTCCAAAATAAATGAGAAACATTTTTTGACGAAAAATTATGGCATTCACTGCTTTGGTGCTCCGTACTCCTTTAAGTACACAGGTTACTGTTACCAGAAACACAAAATATGTACACTTACACATTCATATATCACGTATATGTGTGTGTCGTGTGTGTACGCGTATGTATATATGTGTATATATATATATATATATATATATATATATACACACACACACACACACACACACACACGCCTACATTAATATAGTGGCTTCTTTCAATTAATTTTAGGGGATCCTTTACAAAAGCCGATCTTATTAAAATCGTCTTGATTTTAATTCTCATTTTAGAAGTACTTACAATAAGTACATAAAAGTTGTCATGAGGTGGAAATAAAGAAAATAAACTAAATCTCCGTATCTACAGAAATACTCATAACCATACAAGCGCAATCTCAAATACAAAAGTACCCCGAACTTTCTAGATGCCCGATGCTGGTTGTGAATCGTGGTCTACCCACCGGTTCCCCACCCACCATTTGGAACGTGACATCTTACCCTATTTTTCCTAGTACCATGATATCTTACCATACACAGCCTCCGAGAGCCCTGTGTTGCAATCGAAGAACCACAGGGAGGGGACTCTGTAATATTTTGTGGTGTCGTTTCGTGTTGATGGGCGAGTGGGAATTCCCGGGAGGGCAGTGACGCGTAGAATAATTCCTGCATTCTTCGTGTTCGTGTTAGAGGCACGCATGGTTCAAGGGACGGCTGGTGGGCAGGAATTTCCCGTGTGACGTCATTGCCCTCATTGAGAAACTGCTTCAGCATCTTACTGTAGCCCGGGGAGCCAACGAATAGGGCGGGATGTAGCACGGACCACACAATTCACTCTTCCTGGTGACGTTGGCTGACCGCAACTCGCATGTGGTCACACGCATCGTCTTCCTTCAACCGTTAACTGCGACATCTGCCTTTCGGACATGCAAGGTGTAGGATGCTACCTATATTTCTTTAATTCTAATTTTTTGTCCCTAAATATAAACGGATTTCACTTATAATTGTTGCTGTTCCATTTAACACACTAAATACAATACAATTTTTTTTTATATTTTATGGCCAATAGTAGTGATAAATTTTTTAAAAATTTTGAGCTTTCTTATCACTAACTTGACACCTTTTGGGAGGTGATTGATTACTGACGGCAAAATACGACGGAAACATACAAACGACTTATGTCGTGTTTCTCTTGGAAGTTGGTCATGAATGTAAACAACGCAAATAAAACAGTACCTTAAACAGATGACACGATATGCGTTCTTGCAGGTTGAGACAAAAAAGGAATACTGTAATGAAAGAGCATTTTTACATTCTGTATTTCCAAGAGCGAGGTACGACCGTATGTTGACTGCCACGTGCGAAGGCATTAAATATTGCTAGGATAGCAAATACAGTAAAGTCCAATGTAGATACAGCAAATGGAATTAAACTATAATGTAGCCTAACTGTAAGTGGAAATTCGCACACGTTCACCTGGAGTAAAAGAGGGTAATGTGAAAACATGATTGTCGTGCAGAACGTTTGTTATTTACAGACACTGTTCAAAGTGGCGATAACCATTTTTGATACATGAACTACAGCATTTTACTGCTGCTCGGTCGGAACCCTCGACATAATTTGTTGGCTGGCGTGTAATGTACGAGCTATATCACGTGTGCTAGTCGATGGTGAATCTACGGGTCACGTCACATCATGCCGAAGTGATGGTTGTTAGAATCAAATAGGTAATTTTATCACAACCACGTGTTAACAGTGGTGAGCATTCAATGACGTGGATTGTGTCTACATGCGATTGATCATATGCGTCACCATATACAAAATGTACCCGTCTTTTCTGCGTACAATTGCAGTCCTCCATGTTGGGACCAAACAGTATAGTATGTCTCTGCTGCACATGCCAACAGCGCTGACTCATAGACAGCGTTCCAAATAGCACAAGTATTCGCACTCGTGCACTCTCACCCATAAGTGACGTCAGAGAGTGTTGTTCCGAGTGCGAGTGAGTGCGAGCGAGCGCACGAGTGCGGGTAGAGAGTGTTCGTAAATGCATGCTCTATAGACACTCTACGTGTATTATATGGCTTATTTACTGCTCTCACATGTTGCGTGCAGTAGACTATATTCTTAGGTACGGCAAATAACAATTCTAATATTTTATAACAAATTACAATGTTGATAGCATAGTGCGAGTGCAAGTGTGTATGTATTTCAAAATGACTTGTAGAAATTCTGGGAGCGAATGTGATTGTGAGTGCGAGAGCTATTGTGAGCGCTAATGTTGAGTATTTGGAACATAGCTAATGTTCGTGCGCACCTGTCCTGCAGAGGAGGTATACAACCCGCCCTACATATACATGTTGCATACCTGACAGGCAGTTTTCTCGAGGACCAATAGCGTGTTTTATCATGCTGTATTTTCACTAGTACGACAGACACGACGTGAAGTGCGTGGCGTGAATAAAATAACTTGTCAATCTATCAGCGTCGAGGCTTCTGTGGTAGCATAACGACAAATATCGCGGACGCGGCGCAAACTCCGAATGGAAAGTACTTATATTTTATTCGAGTCGCAGATTCGACGAAGTTAAAAAACGGAATTTAATTTTGTGACCAAATGTTGGTGAAACTGCTGAGTTGAAAGCAAACTACATTTATATAATATTATATTTTAAGAGGTATTTGTTTGTTATTATAAGCAAATCATAACCTTTTAAAGCAAACGTGTATTTTATATTACTTATTTTACTTTCACTTTTGGAATGTACCAGTGGATATTTGAAATATATTACAAATTATACACGTGAACAAAATAAAATACTCTTAACATCTATGGCTGCTTAGATGTTAATGTAGTGGCAAGGAACTATTTACGCCACACACACACACACACACACACACACCCACCCACACACACACACACACACACACATATATATATATATATATATATATATATATATATATATATATATATATAAATGAAAGCTGACTAACTGACTGACTGACATATCAAACTTCAGCCCAAACCACTGGACCGAGAATCGTGAAATTTTTTGTGGGGGTTCCCCTAAGGTCATAGGCGAGTAATAAGAAGGGATTTTTCGAAATTCGACCTCTAAGGGCGTGAAAAGGGGTGAAATGTGTTTCCGAAGAAACGTCGATAGAGCTCGAACCCGACGGCCTTATCATCGTAATTTTAACTTTAATAGGACACTCGTAAAAATGCATATTAGCCAATTTAAGGATTTTTCGAAGTTCAACATTTAAGGGGGTGAAAAGACCTTAAATGTGTTTCCAATCAACAATCGATATCTATCGAACCCTTCGGGATAGAGAGTTGATATTCACTTCAAAATATTGCTTACGTAAATACCCAAAACACAGTTTTAGGCTTTTTTGAAATTCGACCCCCAAGGCAGTAAAAAGGGGCAAAATGTGTTTTTTATGAATCATCTATATCTTTGAAACACAATTGGCTATCGTGATTTTAACTTTAATTGGTTACTTTTAGAAATGTCTATGACAGGACTCAAAGACGTTTCGAAATTCTTTATTTAAAGGCGTGAAAATACGTAAAATGTGTTTTCGATTATCCTTCTATATCTATCGAATCAATCGAGATATCGAAGTGCTCTTTGCTTTAAATTGGTGTTTTTGTAAATATCCCAAGTACCATTTAAAATATATTTTCCGAATTCGACCCTATAGTGGTTAAAAAAGGGGTAATATGTGTTTTCGACTCATATTCGATATATATAGATCCAATAGCTTTTTATATAGCGACGTGATTTTTGTTTAGGATTGATGCTTACTCAAATACCTAAAAAATAATTTAAGGAATTTTCGGAATTTGCCACCTAAGGACGTGAAAGGGGTGAAAGGTAGTGAAAAGCGTTTTCAATTAATCGTCGATATATCTTGAACCCAGCGGGCTAGTGTTGTGTTTTTACGTCCACGAGATACCAATAAAGTATTCTAAAACGTGATTCAAGGTGTTTTCGAAATTTACTCTCTTAAGTGGTGAAAATTCCTTGAATGTGTTTTAGATAAATCCTTGATATCTATCGAACCCATCGAGATAAACAATTAATTTTTGCTTCAGAATGATGATTACAGAAATTATCGCAAAACGATTTTCAGATTTTTCGAAATTTGAATTCTCAATACTGTGCAGGGGTGTATGTGTTTTTTAGTGAATGATCGATTTTGGTTCGACTGAACGGGCTAGCGATGTGATTTACCTTTCAGTTGGATACTTATGCAAATGTCTAAGATGTAAATTTAAAATATTTCATAATTCGACACCCAAAAGGGTGAAAAAGCACAAAATTTGCTTTCCATCAACCCACGATACCTATGTAACCAGTAGCGATATTGAGGTGTTGTTCGCGTCAGAGTGATGCTTACGTAAATATTTTTAAAAAATATATGTATGTAATTTTTTTCTTTAAAAGAAACATGATTATTAAGAATAAAACTAAGTTGATCAATATTCAAGGCAGACGATCCGAAAAGCAGGAACGAGCAGCGAGAAACAACCTATACAGGAGTTTCACTCTACAGTAACCTATTGAGATGTGGTGTTGTACGACCTCTATGAGCCCAGGACACACACATAGATATTTATTTATTTTTTAATAAAATGTTATTTTCATGAATTATTTCGACGTTACGTGACGCAGTTCTTTGTTACTCAGGTCTAAATTCCGGGAGGTTCTGGGCTCGAATTCCGTTAAAAGCTACGTGCGAACGTTCGATTCTGACCACGGCCGTGATTCTGACATACAATAAGTACAATGCAGATCGAATTAGTGCAATTTACATGTAGTCTTTAAAAGGGGTACAATATCAGCTGACATATCGTCGATATACTGCCAAAAGTGATTAAGTCATAAATGCTATTTCGTTTAAAAACAGTATTAAATTGTAGATATTAACAAAAAAAATCGTATGTTACTATACTGTAACAGAACAGTACGAAACGACGAATAGACGATAAACTTGGGCAATTGTTCGTGAACAACATATCCAAGCATTTTTATAATTTTATCTCATTTTGACTTTGTCATTTTTGGCAGTAAACCGACGGTATATAATCTCACTAATCTCAAGTTTGGGATACCAAATACGTTTCCGCGAAACCTTTACCCACTAAAACTTTGTAATGGCAATAAGTTAAAGTGAATATTTTGAAAATATATAATTGAGGGCACCGTCACCAATGGTTGTGAACCCCGTAAATCAGATATTTTTCATTAGACTAACCTCTTACCTTAGGTGTCTGTAGTTACGAGGGCTATAAATAAGGCCCAGGCGAAGTCGCTGTTAGTGTCGGGGACAAACTTAAGACTGCTTTTCGCGTGGACAGCTATAGCTACTTATCCTGCTGCAGAACTAGCCGCTTGGACATTCTAACACTTGATGACTGAAGTACCAATCTTGTGTACAAAGAGGTTTTTCAATTAAAGTAAATATTATCAGTTACGAATAATACTCGCGAGCAAAGCCGCGGGGGACTGCTAGTATATGTGTATATATATATATGTATGTATATATACACATGTGTGTGTGTGTGTGTGTGAGCTTCCATAAGTGAAAGCATATGTGTAAGGACCGACGTTTCGGACGGAAGCAGACACTAAACAACATTTAGTAAAGAGCCTAACGTTTCTTTAATACTGCTAACTCAATACGCTCGTCGTCTGAGAATATGCTTCTTTGATGAGGTTCATTACCGATGTCTGTCATGATTAGAGATATTTCCACTGTTTACACAGGAAGGATTTTAAATTTGTCTGTGCCGACAATAGAAACCAGATGTCGCCAGTGTTTAATATATTACGCGCTGAAGCTGTTATCACGGCAATGACCACACACGAACCACTTGTGGCGTTTCCGGCGGCACTGCGAATAAAGGAAGTTGTAGAATTGCCAGAAACATGTTAACTTTAGTATGCTATTGGTAAGGTAAGCGGACTTTATGTCTCGGCGACAGCGAGGTCATCAGAGACAGTGACAGACTACTGTGTACAATGACAGGATCTGGGAGTGCAGTCGGCCACGGCTTTTGTTAAGGAACCATCCCAGAAATCGCCTTGAGCGATTTCGGGAAACCGAAATCGGGATGGCCGGGGCCGGGAATCGAACCCGGGTTCTTTCGAATGCGAGTCCAACGTGTTATCGGTGTGCTATCTCGCTCGGTATTATGCTACTGGAATTATGCTTTGAAATGAATGGATGAGATGAAGAAGGAAAAGATTCCACTTTGGCCAACTTTTGGGGAAACAGGAAAAAAAACTTTACGACGCTAAGGTTGAGTGAGAAAACTTACAATTAGACATTTGTTTGTTGGGATTTAAGGAAACGGAACATTGTCTGAAAAAACACAAAACATTTTATGCACTGAAAGTTATATGCAATCAAAGTGGACGGAATGTTTTCCTTTATATTCTCATTGAGCTAAGGGCATTCTGAAACTCGATGAAACAATAATTTACAGACATGTTTCCATAATACAAGTGTTGATGATTACTGTAATAATATGTTTTATGTTATAATACTGACACTGCACTAACCACATAATTACAATGGCATAGGGCTATGTTGTACATTTACAACACTGTGGACTACACAAACAACAGAAACACTACTAGAGCGACTCTCGCGGCGAACAGCCAATCATGTCATAACGCTGAGGTTAAGGGAATTATTTCCTTTTAGTATCTACATAAAACTTCAAAGTCCTTTAGCAGTGTAGGGATTCCTAGAATAATTTTTTTCTTTATCTCACTCAATGAAGCTACATATAAAGTACATCTTGTATACTTTGGTTCATTTTCGGTAAAATATGGAATGTTTTCCTTTTTAATCTCACCCATTCAATTGTGTCATATAGATTATCTGGCTGTACATGGATCCTGGTACATGTACTATGTTTTCAGGGTGCTGTACCATGTACCAGGATACTTTCGTCCTGATACGCGAAAGTACCAGGATTTCAGAATTTTGCATTCAATGGTATTAAAACGCATCGTTAAACAACATTTTCAGCATTACATTTCTACATAAAGAAAGTATTTTTTTTTGGCATGACACAATTTCTCCTGAATTCTTAGCACGTGTCTGCGCAAATAGTTATTGCATCATCCAAGCTTTGCCACAGGTGCGAACTGTTGCCTGTAGTCTATAGCCTTGTCATGGCATCACTTACTTGTGTTCTCTTTAGCTAACATCTATGGTAGACGTGAACCTTTGGTTTTCTATTAACTAAGAGTATTGTTTAAACAGTTTCAAAATATATTTTTTCGCTTAAAATACTTAAAGCATGTTTTAGTACATCATATTTTTTCATGCCTGTAAACACTTGCGAATTTATTTTACCATGTACCAGGTTTTCGTTTAAAGTTTCAGCTTTTTTTGTGGTGCAAGTACCAGGATTTTGGAGTAGCATCTAACATCCCTGAAATGGGGAGGGTAAATCGACCTACCGACAGTATTTCGTTCAGTTATTGCACATTTATTTTTCGCTAAAATGTTATGAGCAGAGAAGCTAATTTCTTTATTTTAGTTTGGAATCCGAACTACTGAATAGGACCACCTATCCCGAAGAAACACTAAAACTCGTACTACCTTCAATAAAACGAAAAAAGAGCGAAATTAACGAGACTAGTAGAAAGATGTCAGAGCCAAGAGAGTAATTATGGGCAAGCTAGGAGTGACTAAGCGACCTCTGAAATGGAATTGACTCTGCACTGGAGAAGTTGAGATAAAGGGGCTTCAGGGACGGATCTAGGCTTTCCATCGCCCGGGGTAAGATTTGCCCTCCCCCTCCTTCTCAACATTTTTTTCCATCAATCCAATCAACCTTACAGTAATAAACATATCTTGCATACGTTGTTTTGCGCTCGCGTAAATAACAGCAGGGGTGCCCATCCCCCAAAACCCAATGCACAAAGCCCCCCCCCCCCTCCCCGATAAAAATTCAAAAACAAATTTACTACCAGTTACACTTCAGTACTGGAGATATATTTAGGCTACAATTTTGTAAAAACAATTGTAAACAAATACAACTGCTCTGGTTTTAACTAGCCTACTTTGTAGGTAATACCAAGATAGTACTTGTACAGTTATGAAAACATTTTTCGTTTATGATTAAAGATTCTATTCCTAAAAAAATTCTCCCCCAATAAAAAAGTTCTAAATGCGCAACTTGCTAAATGTTCCCCCCTTGTGGGCACTCCTGAATAACAGTATAAAATTTTAGTAGAAATACATAAATCCTGTTCTTACTAGCTACCATTAGCAGTGTTTTAAGTGAGCATTCTATTTATAAATACTGTATTTATAACATTATATGGTGTTCAAGGTTAATAAAAATACAAAACTTGTGAAAGTCTAAATATTGGTAGACGTTGTATCTTTTTTTTACACTCCTTTACAGTTAGTTCCCAAGTAAAAATGTTCTGCGCCACCAGCGAACCCTCTAACTCGTCGCCCGGGGCAGTCTGCCTCCCCCCACCTCTAGATCCGTCCCTGAGGTGCTTTAGTCCTCCCTACAATGAGATGCCAACAGGTAAGAACTACTCCGTGCATGTAAGAGTTCTGCGTAGAATAGAGGCATCCCACTGACCTGCTGAGGCAGTAACATCGTCCGGCAAACAGCAGCAGTAGCAGCAGCCGCTGTAGGAAGGCTGTATGGACCGCCATCTCCGGGTCGGGGGCAGTGTCTGACTGACTGGCTGGCTCTGTCCGCGAGAACAGTCGCGCTCTTTGAACCGCCCTGACCTCCGGGCCGACATCTGTCTCCCTATTCCCCTCCCTGCCCCTTCCCTTCCGCTCTCTAGCATCCGCCTCCGTGCCCGCGAATGCCGCGTGTTCGCCGTCCTTCCTCAGCGTCGTCCGCCCATCCAGCTGCTGAGTTTCCTCCCCTCTTTGCCGGAGACAGTGACGTGATCAAGGAGGGACGCGATCCACTTGTGTGTGCTCTTCTCCTCTCCCTTCCTCACAGTTGGTTCACTGGAAACTGAACTTTTGCGAATGGCTTCAGCCTTAAAAATAATTTCGACAGATTTCAATGTAACGTACTAAGAAATCCTGTCCTGTAGTTGGGATAAGTAATTCAGTGACGTTAGCGACTTGTTGGGTGCAAAATTTAACAGATCATATTTATCAGTATTGTAGGGATGTGCAAATTAGACTAACTAGAGGTACAAATATAAAGGATGATACAATAAGTCGTTTTACAGTGGTGATACGCGCGTTAATTAAGGGCCCGCAGTAGCGTAGCCTTGATTTGTGTTTGGGGCAGGGGGGAATTTCAAATTGGAAATTTTATAAAGGAACACCGATCCCCCGGAAAAATTTGGGTTTCAATGTGCAAAATGGTGCTATTTAAGCTTACTATCGAAAAATTGAATATACCAGTGGTAGTAAAATTTAGTTTTTTCAAAGATGAAAAATATTTGAATGAAGAATGTTAGGTACTCATGGTTGCTCGGAATACAGATTTGCTAGCTTACTAGTATTAATCTAGAGAAAATGTGATACCTACATATGTACGAAATGTATAGATAAATTGTAAATTGCATTGTATATTTCGGGGAGCGGGGTTTGAACCCGGACCGCCCTCCCCTCCCCCCCCCCCCCCCCGTTTATTGGCCCTTGGGCCCTAGCACAATTGCGCAGACGTTTCTGTCTGAACTGTCTGATCATGCTGTCTGAACTGCCCGCAGTACGTGGCTGACACAGTTAATACGAACGCTACAGGATAAAGTGCAGCACAGTACTCTGTCAAATTTTATTTTTCTAACGTAATTATTTTGGTCTAATAAATTAGCTTTGGTCACTTAAATACGGTGTCATTGATGGCATTAGGATAAAGAATGTAAGTACTATTTATATATTTTTTTATTTTTAGATTGGTAATGGTTTCCAAACTTGATAACGACGGAAATATTCATTGTAAATGTAATGGAACGGGAAATTTAAACTCAAAAGCCACTCGGTACAAAACTGCATACTAGGAAATATGTTAACTAAAACCATAACACAATATTACTGCTTGTCTGTTTACAAAGTCAAAAATGTCGCGCGAGTTTCAGTATATTTTCGCGTATCTCGTTTCTGATTGGCGCAAAGTATACGTGACGTCACATGCAAGTGGTGCAGACCACACTGTCTGACCTCATGCATCAGCCGTCTGCACCACCTGCACATGACGTCACAGGTCAAGTGGGCCAATCAAATACTTTATCGCCATCTGCACCATCATCGGCACTGACAGATCAGACGCACGCGTCTGCAGTAGGCAGGCACTGAGATGTTATTATTATATTCCATACTAAACTAAATATTTTCGACATACGCCATTGCAGCACTACATCGTCCCAGATAACATTAAAAAGTGGGTATTAAAAACAAAGAAAAATGAGCTGCGTTTAGCACAATAAAAAAAGTAAAACATGAAAAATATTGTATAAGATTATGTATAATCGTAAAAACCAATGCGAACAAAGAAACTTCAAACCAAAAGAAAAAAAGAATGAAAATACACCACAATTAAGAGTACAGAGAACCATAACTGAATTAAAGTAAATGTTAAACACATGGCAGGGGGAGATGTAACGACAACTTCGCAGACACAATACTAGACGGTACAACGATGACGACATAGAAGATCACAATAGTATGCGTTAGATGAGCTTGTAGCGATGTTTCGGGAGCCGTCTTCGGGCCAACTAAATGTGAAACAATTTTATCTAACATACCCTATATTAAGAAGTCGGAGGTCCAAGGCAAAAATGGAAACCAAGCTTTTTCTTATAGGACTACTACGCTCTATACTCCTAGACATGCAGGAAACATGCAAACAGTGGACAGGTACAAAACTGTACCCTGCACTATTTTAAAATAAAAGAGACTTTTTCGCATGCCTGTGATGTCCCTGAGATTATAACTGCATGATCATAGGAAATTCATACAAATGGTCCGTGGATTGAAACTTTCTATGTCCGAGGGATGTCAGGAGTAGTATCAGAACTCCCCCAACCTTAGGAGATCCTTCGTATATTAGGATACAAATTTTCCGCATTCTTAAAAGATCCTGAGGACATTTAGATGGATGTACTCGACATACAAGGGATATCGGTGGGTAGTACTTTACTGAAGAGTACACTTAAACCTTAATTCCTTGTTACATTTCACGGACGACCGTTGCCATTTCCAAAGGTTACTACCTCCCTCCTCACTTGAGATTATGATGCAACAACCTCCCCCTCCTCTCTAAACAATGTAATAAGGTTTGTATATAAAATAATTTTGCTGACACTCCGAGTTAGAAACGATGACTCCGCGAGGGCGGGGGGGGGGGGGAGCAAAATGGTGCTATTCAAACACGTACTGAACCTAGCAGATATTGTAATAGTTTTTATGATATATTTTATTTCGGTGAACAATTGTTACGAAGATAGCTTTATCGAACCCAAAGTTTAGTATCGTATTTGCGTGTAAGACAAGGCGACATCGCCTTAACTGCGCCATTAATAAAGTCACATATTTCATTCAACAACTGCTACAACCACCACATTTCCGGTGCTAGTGCGCCAAACGTCTTACCGATCGATAAGCGCATCTAAACTCACTCTGCTGTAAAGTTATATATTCAGGCACTGGCACGCCAGTAGGGCCTACTAGGGGAGTGTAAATAATACGAAAAATTCTTTCTTCATAATTCTTACACCTTAATAGATTAAATTTTACCAAGTATTTTCCTAACTCCACAATTACCAACTTAGCCGAAATAATAACATACAAGGATTCCCAAGGAGTTCGGGTTTGATTCCCGGCGAATTCATCACATTTCCTGTTATTATTTCTGTTCTTAACGAACAATTTACGGCCTCAAGAAAGTACAGCTGCATGACGTATGGTGGTTTATCTTTACCGTGTCAGCAAAAGTAGGACCGTAAACAAAAAAATATCGAATTAAAAATTACTGCAAAAATTATTTATTAATTTATTTCATATTACTGGTCCATTTATATACATGAATGTACGTGAATGTTATCTTACCGACAACTACTGTAAACGACAGTTTCATTACATATTTATTAGCGTAATCACATAGCTTATGTATAATAATTTTAGTAGTTAATATGAATAGCACTTGGAATTTCAATTAAAAACTTTTCCTAAACTTTAAGTGGCCACTTTTTGCAATAATAAATGACAGCAACGACAATTTTTTATTGTGGATGCGGGTTGATGAAAAAAAAATATATTCAGCTTCTATGTGTGTTACTCATGACAATTTTTCAGGATAAATTAAAAATAGGTTTTGCAACCTAACTCCATCTTGTTTTATCCAGGTTATCACCATCGTTCTTCACACATGATGTACCTCAGATAACATTTAGTTTGACCTATGAAACTTTTAGTCTCTGTATACTTAAAACACGGCGCCATATAATTATGAGGCTGTTTAATTCTCAAAAGCCATTTAATCATTCTAGAGTGTTGTGAAATAATAGCTGCACCTAACTAAACATGTTAGCCTACACCTTAGGAGACTTTAACATGGTGTGTTTTCTCAAACAGGTTTTAATCAGTAGTTTAAATTTAGTTATGTGTATTATTGAATCTCTTTTTAGGCATATAAAATTATTTGTGTACTTATATATCACGTAATTTAGTTCACCTGTCATTCTATAAAATATTAACATTGAATATTTGGTCTATTTCACGTACTGTTTATATTGTGCAGAAATTATTTTGTTACAGAGAATGGGAGACAAAGAAACGTGTGCTTCAGCAATTAAATAACTAAGCAGTCAGTTGGAAAAGTTTCAAATAGGAGCTGAATTTGTGTCCAAATTTCGAAGACTACGTAAAATGACTCTAAATGTACATTTTTCATTTACAAACACACACAGTTACATAGGTACTAAATTTATTTACACGTGAAGTCTAGAAAATATGTAGCATTGATGGTACCGTAGAATATAAGACAATACAAATTTATACCCGTTTCGCTTGGGAGGCTTGAACCAAGAGTGGTTATAAGCGGGAATACACCACGCCGTAAATGGCTCATGACATCGACAAACTCACGGAGGCAGCGTTAATTTTATCTGAGTAACCGTACGATTAAAAAACAATAATACCTTGCTTGAATTTTTTTTGCTCATAATATCAATCTTCAAAAGGTAATGCTTCCCTTTAGTTCCTAGTAAATAACTCGATTTCAATGCTCCGTGTAAAACACTTTCATGATATGCGATTGGCAGCACCATGATAGAGATTAAAAGGAGCTTATATACCTGCAATTTGTTATTTGTTATGCATTCACTTTCCACTAATAACGTACTGCTTCAAAACGCCGTTTATTGGTTCCATGTTTGAGTAAGTAGCACGAGATGGCAGGATGTCACGAGACTGAAAATATGTTCGCTTAGTTGCTTTATTTCACTTACGGATATTCAACATGGTTTCGGTAACGTACTGTTACAAGTTTGAGAGCACAAACTTTACATGTGGGCAATTCCCATGAGTTCTTTGGGATAGAGGTCTATAATTACAAATAAAAGAGTTAAATTAAGTACTGGATTTAATAGCTCACAAAGCTACGAAATACACAAAACAGTAATCAACTAGAACTCTCACAACACAATTAGTTATGCACACAATTACTCCTGTGTCAC
>PNEQ01056802.1:0-30642 GCA_003012365.1 Medauroidea extradentata
AGTGGTCTGAGGGGCGGTGAACATTGCTAAGGCCGGTTCATGAGATGTCTTTGCACGAACCAGCACAGCAAGCCTGCAGTGGTCTGAGAGGCGGTGAACATTGCTAAGGCCGGTTCATGAGATGTCTTTGCACGAACCAGCACAGCAAGCCTGCAGTGGTCTGAGAGGCGGTGAACGTTGCTAAGGCCGGTTCATGAGATGTCTTTGGACGAACCAGCACAGCAAAACCCCACACTTACAACTCTTTATTATTATAATTAATTTGTTTATTCAGTCATTCATAATATCTGATAGCGTTCATTTGGAACTTACTCCATGCAGAAAAACACGCTCTTACACGTGTAAAGATGTCTCGGCTACTTTAAGGGCGCTCAGTACGGTATGCTAAACAGCGAGAAACATGTGTACCGTTACTGATCATTATTAAGAGAACAAATGAATTGAAAGTATATCATTTTCGGAAGTAGGTGTCGTAAAGTCGTATAATTGTCTAAGACATTTGATATATATAAAAATCTTTTAACTTTTTAAGAAAAAAATCTGGAAAATATGCCTTTTTAAAATTATTTAGTTAATTGTAAAGCAATGCAGCATGAAAAACACATAAAAACATGTCTTAGACGTGTACCTTACCATACTCTATAGTATGTTGCAATCTGAACATTTCTGGAATAATTATAATCCTGTAAAAACACTAACTAAAATCAAATAATTTCAATTTTTTCCCGATTAAAACAGGACTTCTACTTGTGGAGATATGTTGCTTATATCCCCAGTACCTTGTGTGAATGCGGAGCAGTTATGAGAGGATACGAAGTGGCAACTCATGTTACCAAAACTGACAGGGATTATCTGCAGGGCCCGATCTATCAGCTAGAGCCCGATTCTCACGAAAATGCCTTCAGTCGTGCGATAAAGACGAGTGAGGAGTAATTTTATTTATTTAATTCGACTTATTCGACTTATTTTTACATGTAGCGAAGTTAAGACAATATTGACTTGTCTACCACTTAACCACAGTGATTACAACTTTTAATATCATCAAAAAAAGTACACTAAAAATTACAAAACATAAAATACATTGCGAAACATAAATGAGGAAAAAAGGAAAAAAAAAAAAAAAACATTCCAGAAATCGTTCTCAATTCAATCACGCACACATTCTCGACAAATTAATGAAAGTGAGATCATCCACTGTTCACTCTGCACTATCAAAATCAGCGTTCATACTTTTCAAAAGAGCTCTTTTAAATGTAGGTTGAGACAACATTTGATTTACGTGTGCCTCCAGTGCTTTCCAGACGCGCGCTGCAGAAACAGTAAAAGATTTAGAATAAGCACTGGCACGATGCTTAGATATGAGCAGAGACAGGGTGGTTTTTGAGCGGGTACCAATTTTATGACGGGAGAGCAATTAAAATTAAGTTGTTAAATAGGAAGGATATTTAGAATTCGAAACCTTTTTTAGGAGAAGGAGGCAATGTAATTTACGCCTGTTTTCCAGTCGTTGCCAGGACAAATTTTTATGAAATTGTGTGATATGATTAAGGTTAAAAATATAACGTACATGTGTATTTTGAATCTTCTGCAATATAGTGGCTTGTTCGTCAGTGAGGTCGCTGTAAACCACGTCACAGTAGTCAAACAACGTAAAAATTAGTGCCTGGACAGGGTATTATTTAATGCGCAAGGGGAGTTGATTTTTAGGCTTTTTAGCGAGTGAAGGGTGGCCAGTACCATCCTTCATATGCTAGCTACGAGGAGAGATCAATTTTAAATGCTGTTCAAAATGAGTCCAAGGTTTTTCACTGAGGATGTCAACTCGAATTTCACATTGCCAATTTTTGGAAAATCGGCAGTAACAGTTTACTATGTATTTTTACTTTTTCTTTACAAACTATGTATGTGGAAGCTACTGATTTAGATTTCCGGATTAGCATATTCGTAATCTACAGAAAATACTGAATAAAATGACACCTCACTCGTCTTTACCGCATGATAGAAGGCATTCTTTCACTCAGCTGATAGACTAACAAGCTTGTTGCCTTTTATCAATTGGTTCATTACAAGATTATGTTTAGAACGATCAACGTTTTGAAGATACATCTATTTAAAATTACGTATAAGTTATATACTGCTCGGTATTTATTCTCCAATACACCAGTAAGAAAACTAGAATAATAGATAGCAAAAGAGCCCCTTATTCAGGCAAATCCCAATTCCAGAAACCGAAAATAGACTGCTGTCCTTGTAAACGCATAAAATTGTTACTTTCGAAATAAAAATATCAAATTTTTCATAACGACCCAACCTTCCGCAACACTGCCTCAGTTGAAGGTGCAATAGCATAGTTTTCTTTGGTTTGTTTTATTTTTATTATGTTCAGTTTAAAATATGAGGACGTATAACCCTGCAATAAAAAAACTATTCACATTTTCATATATTACATGTATTTTATAAAGAAATACAGGTATTTTAAAAATGATAAGTAAATAAAAGTGGCACAAAAGGCAAGTATTAAGGTGCGGTTAATAGTTTATTCGTTTTTCACGCCCCACTAGTGGGAGGTTCATGAATCTCAGGGAAATATGGGGGCAAAACGCAATATTCTAAGCAGTTCTGTACCTGAAAACAATAGCCAATTACATAATTTAAATGTTGCAATTGCATTAAATGGCATATTTAACATCGGATACACAAGTTCCGGCCTAGTGCATAGGTCACTGACTACGAGGGAAATTGTGAGATAAAAGCACAAATACAAAGTTTTTTGAGCGAAACGAAACAATATAAATCACCTTCATTAATATGTACTTATAATTACATAAGACTCATAATGTTACCAGTTTCCGAAGTACCTGTGACTAGTTTTTGTGACAGAGAGGGAGACAACTGCAGTTAACATATTTTCCGCGGACACACAGATTTGTCAAACAATATATATCTGCATGCGCTGTTCTTGAATTGACTCTAACGAAGCCTAGCGACGGCCTCTACACTACTATTCACACTGGCTAGTTGACGTTTCGCATTTCGCCAAATTAGCAAAAAACGGTAACTTCGGACCAAAAAAATATTTTTTTCTATTCTTGTGATGACATCGCGCCTTTAGTGTGTTACTAAGAAAGGTATGGAGATTATTTTTCCCGTCTATTCTACGTCTCTAAACTTCTTATTTCCAAATTACCACGTCAATGCATAAATACAGAATTTTTATAAAGTAATCATAACTCTACTAATTACCAATAAAATTTTACTGTAACACAATATTAAGTAATTAAGAGCTGTATGAGTTGAACACATTAAATTTTAGTAGACATGATTAATATAGGTGCGTAATTTTGGTAGCATGTAAAATGATATCGTTCATCTTCTTTCAAGGCCAAGAAGGAAATCACTGAATTATCTTTGTACGACATTCGTTAAATATATTGCAAATGAGAACAATATTTATGTGTACTAAACCAGTGGCAATATGCATTCGGATCAGTTTACAGTAAAAAACTTATTTTTACCAATGACATATACAGACAATTCTTGAAACCATTCTTTCGCAGATTGTTGAATGATATGCATCATAAAACGTATACATCCTAGACAGTGAAAATACGTTTCGGAGTTATACAAACAGGTCACCTTAGATGTAAAGAATGTTGTACGTAGTTCAAATAGTATGGTTTGAATAGTATAGCAACTCCTACAAAAATTATTGAAAAAAACACTACGTTAGAATTATTTTGCATATATATTTCACAGTACATCAGTGTACTAATTACCATTCGTAAGATTTTACTAAACAAATACACAGAGACATTAAAATAAACACAATTAAGTTAATCTAGTGTTTCATTAAAATAAATAAAACTTGCACTTTTTTGAAATTGTAATTATAATCGCAAATAAATACTTTTAATCTGTGTGTATAGCTTCATTTTATTATCCTATTCATTTCTAACGTGAAAGAATTAATCGAACTTGCTTAAATGTCCGCAAATGTTAAACCTATCTTCATGTACTTACTCTTTATATGATCTCTTTAAAGTAATGATCAGACTTAAGCATATTTCATTAAAGGTATAACGTAAGTACTGCCATGTCACTAACAAAATCGTTTAAGAATAATAATTTATGAAACTAGCACCAGTGCATAAAATACACGTAGACTTGCATTTTCTTTTGAATATCGCCAACTTTTTTCTGCGACATTGTTCATGAAAACGAAATGTTCAGTTCAACTATGGTTAATTCTACTAGAGGCTAGAGAGAAAATACGTTTTCTTATGGGAGAGCTTGGCACAGGGAAAATTTCTGCCACTAGTTTCGCTTCAATCGTTAATGTATCAGATAAATACGAAACCGTAGTAAAATGAAATTTTAAATAAACTTGCAAATTATAAAAATAACCTAACTTAATTTTAAAGTGAAAAGAAACCGATTTCACGTTTTAAATTATCAACATAATGCAACTTAAAATGCAGGAATGCTCTGTGATTGGTCAGTTAGGTGCACTACCGATACCAGCGCTCAAGCGGTAGAAACTTTCCTTGTGACGCCTAACATTGATCTTTCTAACCTGTTTTAGGATTAGCCTTAGTTCAACTCGGAGGCCGTGTTCGAAACTATTTAGGTTACTAAATCAACCACGTGACCAGGCTAGTGCAGTAAATATTTGGGGGTTTAGGGTATTAAATTTACTGAGGTGAAGTAGCATGCAAAATTACCAAATACCTCCGTAATTTCGTCGGCTGCTGTTTACTTACATTTTATACTCCGTTTTTTGGCTGAAAAACACACTCATATCCATTAAAACAGTAATAACGTAAATTAAAAGCCCGTAGTGTTATTTTGTACGTAGCAAATAAATTTTTCATTTAGAAATAAATTTTGTATTTTCTAAATAAATCAACCAAAAACAAAATACATATTATGGTAGAATTCGTAATTTACGATGTGAAAGAAACAGCTAATTGGTTTACATATAATAACGAATAGACAATATATTCAATAGTGAAAAAAATTAAAAAAAAAAAAGTCTTCCAAATGCCAACAAGTCTATAGCTTCTAACTTTGCCGCACGCAACACTGTTTCATAACATTCGATTTTATCCACTCTAGGGATAGACACGTAATGGAATTATTCGTTTGTTGGCCAGACTGACTGCACTACACCTCCTCGTAGCAACAGTTTGAGACAGGAATCTGCTATCGGCACAACAATCTTCACGCGTATCGTGTCACACATTGAAACTCGCAGTGGAAGAAGTGTCTAACGACCATCCAAGAAAATCTACAAATGTTAACCTAGTTTGCTGGATTGCCCTTATCATGCACAAAAACCTTAATAACTTGGCTTTAATATCTGAGGTAATTAAAATGTCTGCTCTTAAGGCTGCACCCATTGAGATGTCCACGTTTAATTTTTAAATTCCTGTTAAAAAACAGCACGAACTTTTTTCCAAATTGTAACAAACTCTGTTCTCCTGAAAACATTGTAATAGAAAAATGTATAAGTAGATAGGTTATGTACGTCCGAGGGCAGATGCTTGAGACTAGGGCACCTAGGTGCCGCGGTGGCCCTCTTGAATTACACCATCGCCGCCATCTTTTTCCAAAATTTCCGAAAAATCGAAAAATTTCAAAAATTTCCAAAAATCATTAGATAATACTGGTATAACTTATGTCCACCATTTTGGAATAATTTTTTGTCCGAAATATTGTTTACTATTTACCTGCAAATTTTAAAAGTCACAAGGAGCCCGCCATAATTTTTTTTTATTGCAGACAAATAACAGACTTGGTCGATAAGCTCTACTCGCTCGACTAATCAATTATCATATTATTCAGTTTTGTACCTGTTCAGCATTTGGTCGATAAGCCACCCTTTTAGTTTCCCACATTTTCCACTAGGCTGCATGATTGTTTAAGGGCGAAAAGTACAGTATATGCTATAGTATATGGGGTCTCGTCCCTATAATCAATATTAATAAATATTTTCGTTAATCCCTGCCTCTAGACTGAGTGATAGTGAAGTCTTGACAAGTATGACACGTCATCACAGTATTAATTATTTTATACTATCAGTAATCATGTGTAATGAATGCTTAGATGTAACGCTTATTTCTTCTAATAAATTATTTATTTTAAATTGATAAATCACATGTTTTAGAGCTGCCCTCACCTATTGCCCGAGCTTGGGACCGGCAACACTGCTGTTCTAAAGTAGTGAGGCAGGTTTACAACGTTGAAAACAAACCAATATGTACAGAACACGATCACAGAATACCATAACATGTAATGAAATATCTTTATATCAACATTGAAACTTACAACCTACCACAAAACTATGTACGAAACTCTGTTATGCTCAAGACAAATCCAGATGAAACAAAGGCTGTTTCAGAATTCAGTGGATGCTTCCATTGCTATCGCATCTCTACATCTGTTCTTTCATGCAACCACTGGCCGTGTTCGATTTCAGTGCAACATGCCCTTGATCACTTTCCCATTGAGTCCTATGCCTTTGTTCCCTTCATGAAGTAGGCTGCATTTTGTGAATTCGTACGTAGGGATCGAGAAGGGTAAGTGGCTCGTCCCCTTAGCTGAAGGGGACATTCGAGGGTGCATATGAGCCCTTGCTGTGAATTCAAATTGCGGCGTGTGTGATGTCACTTCCGTGATGCACTTTTCAAGGCCTTGAAGCATGGTAAGAGCTCTTAGACGGCCAATTCGAACATCGCAACTGTCTTAATGTCTGCAGTGGAAAGATGAATGACATTCGAATTAATTTACAACTAACACTACCTATGTAAATCACGTTTTACTACATCTAGGGCGTGTAGTTCTGTTGTCTATGGGTCTCGGTAAAATGTCGACAATTTCCAGCAGACGAAATCCTTGTATTGTTTGAGGTTATGTTCTGCGATATTATTATAAATCACGTAGGGCATGTTATGTTTAATGAACATATACATATAGGAAATGCATTTCGAGAAATTATAAATGTGTGTAATGAAACTGCTCAATTAGTCAGTTTCTTAAGCAATATGTGTTACGGTTTTCATGTTTCGAGTCAAAATTGTTCACTTTTAAAAGCAAAGTGGTTTTTAACACACAATCACTCCATTTGAATATGCCACAATAAAACAAACAGAGTTAATCAATTGTACCCAATGCTCCAATCCAGTAGAAACAATAATATAAAAAATAACGACCAGATTCCGAAGCTAAGGGATGTGTGGATGTGACAGTGGACGCGAGTGCCGTCCCTTGATAATGGACGCATGAAGAGATGGATTAGCATCCCTATTGAGGATTCGGAAACTAAGTCAAAATGGTGGCATCCACTAGGGTGCACTTTCTATGGATCCCTTACCTTAAGGGGTCCTTTAAGCGAGTATTCGGAAACAGCAAACATTAACTAAAAAATAAGTAAACTGTACCGGTATACACTAGTCCCATTTACAATAAAATGCATTATACTTAATCAGAAAACTATGTACCTTACCACAGTATCTATATGTCAACAATGAGAACACCCGAACATCAAACAAAGGGCAAAAACTTAAGGGGTATGGAAAGGTACAATGTCGAGCTGGCGACTGGAATGTTCGATCGTCAATAAAATCTGAACTACTCACCAAAATTCGATAAGATTTGTTTTGGTTAAGTAGATATTTCATCAGAGAACATTTATTATATAGCTCTAAGTGGTAGTATGCTTTACTCTCGAATAAAAAACTAAAAGCTGTTTTTAGAAAAATAAGGGCTTGAAACCACAAAATCGACAAAAGTGGAAAACTATCATTTTTATAATTTTAATGTGACGCTATCTAGGCCTCTATAATAACAGAATTTCAAAATACTCGCGTATTGATTTGAAAATAATTTTACTATGCGGAAATCTCTGCGTGAGAGGTTTACGGATGTTAAAAATATTATCAAATGAAAACGCGAGTGCAACCTCCACGAATTTCCGATTCTATGACATGTACACGTCGTACTCCACCAGAAGCTCCAGTTCGACGCCTGTAATACGCAGCATTGCATCGTAAGAAAACCCCGTGAGCCTGACGTAATGTGTGCAACCGAGACCATTATGTACTAACTCATATTCTTCTTAAATCCTCGAAGATGTCGCAAAGCAGGAGCACATCCATATTGAGGTACACATCACTGGTTACCAAGCATCGTGCAGCTGAATTGTGACTATGCATACTTGAAATCAGCATCTGAAAAGCAAGAACCGGCGAGACTGTTGTAGAAGTCTTCCTTCTACGGTAGCTGAGCTTCTTCAAGTTTTCCCCATGATGTAACATAGTCGTAAGCAAAAAACACTTTTATAGTCACCAACTCCATTACATCTGAACTGGCTGGTCGGAAGGTTGTCTGCTAGTTGTTCAAGGCTGGACGACATATAACTATATGTATCTATTAATTGAATAGCGAATCTGTCCCCTAGCTGTTTTGAGAATGTGATGAGCTTCTCTTCAGAGTGTGGGATTATGGAGATGTCATTATCATTTTACCCCGATTCCTTAATAATAAAGTGCTCATCTTAGCACAATTAACGGGAGAATCCTGGAAGCTTCTTTGGGTGGCGACAAATCATGTTGCATTTATTGCAAGCAGGTCCCAGATACTTCCTTGTGAAATGAATATGATCAGCAATTTTTTTTTTGTTTTTCTCAGTGAAGGTAGCAGAGCAATAGCAGCGTTTCTCAGCAGACATATTTTAGAGTAACTCAAGATTGATCTAAGCTTTCATGGGCTCACTCACTTCACATATAGCCTTCACTTTCTTTGTAATGTCTAAGACATATTGTAAGAATTTTTTTGCGACCTCAGGTTCTGATTGTGTGCCTATGTACAGTAAGGGCTCTGTGGACAGGTTCAAAGTTTTCACAGCAGGAATTAAGTCATTACCCACATGCACTTACATCACATAGCTGTATAGAATATGCTTTTGGTAGGCATAGGTATGTAATGTAGCTTGATTTGGCTGGGTCGTATGGATGGGAAGGAGCACTGGCTCCAAGTCTGCATACAAATCAATCGGAAGCTTGTCTGCGTTTTGGTAGTTCTTGAATGTTAGTGTAGGCTGACATCAATTTTTTTATACTGAGGCATTGCAACACGAACAAGAGCATGCGGCTTGCAATATGTTCTGTACTCCTCTAGTCATTGTTTCCATGAAAGTCCAGTCACATGTGGTATGTCGTGGTAGAATGTGAGGCACCTTTTACGTACATGAATCACACCAGAGTGTGTAGTAACCTGTGGTCGGACGAGACGAGAAAAGTTCTTAATATAGGAGAAGTGGTTGCTGGATTCAGTGGTAGGAAGCAACATGTCGAAATGTTCTTGCTTCTCTTCCTTCACAATCCGTACAGGAACAACTTTTGTGCCATCATTAAGAGCAAACACATTAACCCGTACCTCTGCATTGTTTATCTCATAGGTCTTGATCTGGCACAATGGTGTAGTGAACTTGAGCCCTGTGAAATTGAATTTGGTTTCCAGGACATGGTATCGTTGACTGACATGCTCAGGATTTCATGTCTAAAAAAATCTGGCCAAAATCGACCACTTGAAGCATACATTGTCCTCTGGATTCTTCGGGTTGATTGTGGCTTCTCTAGCCTAGATATCGGCTGGTAGGTTAATGTAGCTGGAGGCACAGAGAGGGACAAGTTAATTGCTGTAGAGCTGTATATGTTTTATTGCAGTCAGAGTCCTCACACTACCTTTACTCATGTACTCTTCCTCCTACTGGCATATAATCTCCAAGCCGGCTGTTACAGCATCCTCAACATCATCGATATTATAAACTATAATATTTCTCGTCTTAAAAGCTCTCTTGTCTTCTTCCCCTTCATGCAGCTCTGGTTTGCCATGTAAGTAGTCAAGCCACATATTAAATTTGATGGAGCCATGTGTATTGGCCTTCTCAATTAGCTGGCCAATAATGTACATTCGCATTCTTTCCAAGTAACTGCAAATGTCTTGGGCCTGGGTGGATGTGTTCTCGGCCACAAGGGTTCGCAGGTTACCTTGAAAAGCAATCTAAGCTTCCACGAACCCATGCACTGTTGCTAAACCAGCTCCAGCAAGAACACCTGGACGAAGGGCAATAGTATTAGATGGCCCTGGTTGATTAGTGACAGTATCCAGGTGACGATATTTGACGGCTACTGGCACAGCACAAGTCCCAGCGTGCTGTTTCTTCGAAGGTGGAGCAGGCCCACTACACTGGGCAACATGTAAACATTGCAGTACGCAGATGCTTGCTGAACAATATTCCCCTGGCAGCTTCTGAAATGTTGCCACGTATTGTCTTTGCATGCAATGGTCTTTCCACACCTGTAGAAAATCTGCAACTCTCCTCTCGATTCATTGGCACTGCAGTTCCTCTCATGACACAGAACACTACGACGAACAGTAAACTTTTGTTTGCAGGACCTGCACTGCTAGTCTGAACATGTATTAGTAGAAGTTGAAGCAGAAACTTTTATGGCTTAAGCAGAAGTGATGACGATGACATGATATATTCATTGTAGCGGAATACGCGATGGCAGATCGACGCTAAAGTACCTGAAAGATGACTCAATTGGAGCTGAATGTGCGATGGCAGCTCGATGTTGAACCAGGAGGTAAACTTACTGAAATTTCAAACAGAGTAGATCGTAGATACGAAAACGTAAAGCAACGAACTGGATGATCAATCGACAAGCAAAGAACGATGAATCAGGAAACCAGGTCTTGCAGCACATTTTATGGTCATGTGGTAGTGATGGGGAAAGTGGTGGGTTAGATGTGGAGGTGGGGTATATGTGATGGGGAGGATCCTGTGTGGCTATTGGCCGGTGGAAAACACTTAGCATCCGATTTATTGGAAAACCCTTAGACATTACAGGCTCAGGTTCGTATACACTTACATGTCACATCACAAACTATGACTATGTCCTGTAGACATTGCAGGTCTGCACAGGTCCGTGAATTCTTGAACAGTCACACCTGGGCACAATTCCAAGAAAATCTGAGTAGATCTTCCCCACAGATGAGTCAATCCAGTAAAGTAATGTGTCGTGAGAGCAGGTCTGTACAGGAACTCGACAGATACTACTCCTCCTCCTTGCAGTAAGCCTACTCCTCGTGTCACCAGGTATTGCAACTTCTGCTCTAGGTTTCGCCACACTAATGGCTTGCTTATGAGGTCTGGAGATAAGGTCTCAAGAGGGCTCGCTCCAATGAGTCATACCTCGTGACAGAGTTGCGAGTCGAGTCGGAAGACCAGCTGCGAAGGATGATTCAACTGGACACTTGTCGCTACTTGTTCTCGCTCAAACCTTGTACGACAATACACCACAACAGCTTTCTAATATCTTTCACGAGGATGTATATTTTTTAGTGTTTTAACTCGTAAGTTGTAGTACATCGTAAGTCCAGACACACAAAATTATTTGTTCTTAATTTTTTTTTCAAAGACATGTAATTATATTGTTTGGAAAAATCAACAATTAAAACCTTTGTCTTGGTTCATGTAAGTAGTGTTTAAGTATGTTGTTATGTTTTTTTCTGGATACTAATATTTTTTATTTATTGTATATTAAATCTCTGTTTATGTTAAAGGAAAAGCCATGAAAATCCATTTTAACATGTATATTTTTTTCATATCAATATACATCTATACACCAAGCTCCTGCCATTCCAGCAATTCCCATCAGTTCACAAAGAGTTCTGTTTTAAACATAAAATACATAATTACATCATTATTAATATTTGAAGTATTAACAAAAATAATTATTCATAGTATTCCAATACTTTTAAAATGTCTTTGATTATTGCATGTAGATATTTATGTACCAAGGATGCAAGGTAGTCCTCCCCAACAACAGAGAACATAAATCACCGACGACGTCTTGTCCTACCATGGTTGTCTGGGCCCCATGATTGTAATTCAGCATATGGTTATCTTATCGTCTTTACCTGCAGTGACGTCACAGAATAGATAGCTGGCTTCAGTCTAGGAGAGTTCGGGCGACAAATGTCTCCACATAACTGACAGGTTTTGCAATAATGCATGAGCTACATCTTCATTGGAGGCAGGAAGCTGTGTATTGCTCCGCATGTTGAATACAACACATTTTCCTTCGAGATTACAGTCAATCGTCTGACGACAATGTTCGTAACTCGTTGGATGACGTGAAAACAGCCAATGTTCACCCAAGTAACACCTTTCAGTGTATTCACAGTCACTATTCCAGTAGGATAGTCCGCACACTGATCTCCAGGCTTTATGTGGTCGTAGTGCTCAGCAGAAGCGAAGCGCTGCATCATGTCACGATTATAGTCTACAGAGAACTGACATATATAGTGATGATGTGGCTACAAAATTGCCTGAGGAGTCTCAGCAGTGTACTTGGAAAACCAGCAAAGTAATGTTATGCATGAAAAGTTACTCATTTTATCAGAATATCCCATATTCTCGTTCACATACGAGTGAAATTTATTAATTAATTTATTTGGACATTTTATGTGCCCTCGAACAGCACAAGGCCTTACTAGAGGATCATGGGGAATGGGGGGAGGATTCGGCCAGGGCCTGTTTAAGAAACCATCCCAGCATTTGTTTGAAGCGATTTCGGAAAACCCTAGAAAACCAAAATAAGGATGGCCGGAGCCGGGAATCGAACCAGAGTCCTCCCGAATGCGAGGCGAGTGTTTTACCACTGCTTCACCTCGCTTTTTTTTTTTTAATGTTTGGTGCAGCGGTGATGCGGAATCTTCCGCATCAACACTGCACCAACCATTCCCCCCTTTAGGTTTGACATATTTCGAGTGACCCCAGCAATTTTCGTTTGACAATTCGTATGGTGACAAGGTTTGAGACCCAATGGACAAACACAAATTAACACCCAGCCTAACCTGGGAATCGAACCCAGAACCCCTCGCACCAAAGTCGGCCGCTCAACCAACTGAGCTACGGGGGGTCGGCACTCGGCACTTGATGTAACAGAACAAATGTCTGCTTCCTTTTTACTTGTAGACTTGACATTACTTGTCACATCTTCCTTCTTGACTGATAATTATGAATTGCCTTCACTAGCATATATTTACTTTTTTACTTTCGTAATAACCAATCAGAAACTTTGCTGGTGAGAATTTAATTTCATGCAACATTTTTCCCTATACACAAGACACTAATGAGAAGCACAACCTACTATAAGGCATTGGATATTTGTAGAGGTCATTACACTTATGTTATGTTACAGCCCACCACATTTATCCAAAACAACACACTCGAGTGTCACAGCACCTGATTGCAATTGGTCCAGAGTTAGTGGCAGTGGCAAAATTGTTTGCATAAAAGAACTGTGCAGTTATCACCTCAACACACAAAACGAGCTGTAATATTGCTAGTAGTACATGATGAAAACTCGAAAGTGGTTGTCATCTCTAACATTTCAAAATGAGTTCTTTTTAGAATTTCACCACTGTCCTCTTCACTTTCAAATTCAATTTCATACAGAACACACAGTTTGCTAGGGCAAACATAGGCATAGGTACCTGCCCAGGGCTCCAACATGGGGCGATCTAAAGCTTCCTCCTATGTAGGGTCAGACCGTAGAACTGGTTTATAGTCTTGAACATCGTTGTGAACTTCTATTTCTTTACATTTCTTTTAAAACCCCTGTTTGATACACGAAATCAGATAACTTTCGGTTCTGTATTATAAATCAGGCCACCCATACATGATGAAAGCATGGTATACAGTAATATGTTGGCTATGACAAATACACTTCACACATCAAAGGCGTGCATGGCGACATCCACTGAAAACTTTCCTTTCTTGAAAGTGGCTGTGTGAGTCTAGCCACTGCACCTTTCGACCCAGCGAATAATTTCTTCACGATGCCTGAGTTCGTAAGGAGATACAACTCACACTGTTTCGGCGGATGATGATCTCACCTTTAGCTTGAATAATAAGCTCTTCAATTGTGGATGGTGGTTGGCTGTCTGGTCTGAGATGGAAAACTGGACAGTCGACAAAGTTGCAGGGAATTGGCGTCACACCGAACACATCTTCTTCATTGATCCATAGAAAGTGTTCAAGTCCATTGCAAAATTCGAGACGATTTAGAAGACCAACATGCATGTAGTGCACCCAGCGAAATACAACTTCTGCCTCGATGTGATCGTTGAACTCTTCTGGTCGAAATCTGGTCTCCATTGGGCTGTGTGCTTTGAATAACATATCAACTTGACCAAGCTGTTGCGACAGACTGAGCAGCCTCCCATCCAGGTCTGTTATATATAGTCTAGGTTGACGTCACGCTAGCTCACACCACCGGCATTGACGTCACTCAAACACAACAGATTTAGCCTCAGCAGGCGCGAACAGTTCAGGTCCTGCTCACATGACTCGCAGGCGTGTTCAGGATTGTCGAACTTTGCGTTCAAGTAGCGAAGTGGAGGACAACCGTATGTAGTTTGCAAGTCGATAATGTTTATAATTTCATTGTAATTAATGCTTAGCCATTTTTTCTGCTCCACCCCGGCAACAAATATGATTTCACGATAAAAAATTTTAGTAAATATGTCTTTAATTTTCTCATAATCTTCATATTATTCTTCCCAGTGCAGACGACGATAATTTTTTGTGAGCCATCCGTTGGTGTGCTTACTTTTCTTAAACCAACAATTTCCAGTGAAATGGTGGCAGGAGCTAATTGTTGTTACTTTTCCACCATGGTATCCTTTGCTATTATCTTTAAGAATAAATCCAAGTCGAGACTGGAAGCCCTAGATGCTTGCAACCTTCAGCAGTCCTGCCAGACTACAGTGAGAACCCAAGCAGTTTAGACGGCAGGGCAGTACGAACGAACTGCAGTGTTTAGCAGACTGTCGTCGCAGTATAGCGGATTATTCTTCTTGTATGGACATCGTCAGTAAACAGCCCTGGGCAAGCATTTGTTTTATTAATTACCCGACTTGCCAGTCAGTCCTATTTTTATGGTCTCCCCTCCAGGGGGAACTCAGCGACCAAAGTGGTGACCTCGACGTGATCTGGCGAGTTCGGGCTGCGGAAAACAGTGCACGTTGCCATGCTCTTCGTGTGGAAGGAAGGCGCGCTGTTCTGAGAAACATCAAGGCATTCCGAGCTTCGCGCCGCGCCCCACTCCCTTCGCCTCTGCCGAACTGACGCGTCGCTCGCGTCGTCCCTGCCTGCCGCATCGCTCGCGCCAACCCCGGCCTGCCGCGCACAGTACATCCGTCGCTCACGCCACGCCGATACCTACGCCGCCTCCAGGCTCTGTGCACCGTTCTTGGTTCCCGCGCTGCGCAGCATAGCGCTGGGAAGTAGTGTGTATAAGAACTTTCCAGGTCAAAAACACATGTGCATCGGAGTACCGCGAAGCAACACATGCTGCATCTTAATAGTGTCAAGGGCTCTTAAGGGTTAGTTCCAGCCAACTCTGCCATGTCGGACCCGCCATCGTCCACCATCTCCATTGACTGTGTATCTGTGCTCATTCCACCATTTCGGGCTTCCGACCCAGAAATGTGGTTTATCTATGTTGAGAGCCAGCTCGCTATCGTTAGCATCACAACGAACGAGACTAAATTCAACTATGTGGTGGCCAACCTGGATTGCAAGTACGCTACCGAAATCCGCGACATCCTCATGCGACCCCCACTTGCGGGGAAGTACGAAAGATTCAAATGTGAACTGATTAAGCAGATGAGTGTGTCGCAGGAACAAAAGACGAGGCAACTATTGGAGCGCGAAGAGATGGGTGATCGGAGGCCTTCAAGTTCCTACGACATCTCCGCACTCTGGCAGGGACCACCATTCCCGACGAACTTCTGCGATCATTGTGGCTAGGTCGCCTCCCATCAACGACGCAAGTCATCCTCGCCACCCAAGTGAACTCACCCTTGGACTCGCTAGCCGACTATGCAGACGCCTTTTTAGACAATAATTCGCGACCACAGGTGGCAGAAGCTGCTTCTCTAGAGGACATGTTCCCCAGGATGGCCACTCTCATGTCTGAGAAAATCGGTGAAATGGCTACGACGTTGCTTGCGCCAGGAGATTGCATCTGCCATAGCCGCAGCACTCAGCACCACAGCTGCCGAGACTGCTCCGCATCAAGGGGGCATCACCCGCGCCCTCTCAGCAGAGGTCTACCAGGGGCATGTTGGTACCACAGCCACTTTAGTGAGGCAGCATGGAAATGCACAGCACCTTGCCCGCAATCTGCGGCAAACGATTAGGAGGGGCCTTGATAGCAGCCAGTGACCCTTCTCAACCTCCGAGCTGCTGCTTGTCATCACAGAACGTCAATCCAAGGTGCTTTACTTAGTCGATACTGGTGATGATGTTTGTGTCTTTTCACGCTCGAGGTTGCCTGGTCGATGCCTACAGTCGAATTTTTCCCTGGTCACTGCTAATGGTTTGCCAATCGCAACATACGGCTGTGTAACTTTATCACTTAATTTAGGACTCAGGAGAGATCTGTCTTGGCGTTTTGTGGTGGCCGATGTCAATAAACCCATTCTCTGTGTAGACTTCCTTCACCATTATGACCTCTTGGTCGATGTCAGGAACAGGCGCCTAGTAGACAGTACAACTTCCCTCACCACTGAGGGCACTAAATTTAAATGCGACATCAATAACATACTGACTTTCAACCAGCCATTAAAGTATCCTAATCTTTTCTCGAAATATACATGCCCCACCAGACCCTCTGGTATGCCGCAGCCTGTCATCCACAAAACTGTCCACCACATCAACACCACCTCAGGGCAGCCTGTACACAGTAGACCGCGCCGTTTAGCCCCAGATCGGCTACAGTCTGCCAAGAGGGAGTTCGAGGCGATGCTCAAACTGGGCACAGCTCGACCATCCGACTGTCTCTGGTTGTTGCCCCTGCACATGGTGCCGAAGAAAGAAGAGGAATGGTGTCCCTGTGGAGACTACAGGGCGCTGAATGCTCGTACTATACCTGACAGGTACCCAATTCTACACATTCAGGACTTTACCCACTCTCTGCATGGCAAATCCATCTTCTCTACCATCGACCTGGTATGTGCCTACAGCCAAATTCCAGTTGCTCCTCACGACATCTGCAAAACCGCAATCACGACACCTTGTGGCCTGTACGAATTTCCATTTATGTCGTTCGGTTTACGTAACGCTGCTCAGACCTTCCAGAGGTTCATGGATGAGGTCCTCCGAGGTCTGGACTTCTGTGTCTCTTACCTGGACGACATACTGGTAGCATCCCGCGATGAGACCCAGCACGAACAACACCTGAATGAACTCTTCACACGCCTGGCAGTCTATGGACTCCTCATCAACCTGGCTAAATATGTGTTCGGGGAGCCCTGTGTCACATTTCTAGGGCATAGCATTTCTTCAGATGGAAGTAAGCCACTAAAAGAGAAGGTGGATGCCATACGCAACTTCACCAAACCCTGTACAGCGAAGCAGTTGCACCAGTTCACTGGTATGCTAAATTTCTACAGGAGATTCATTTCTAAGGCCGCTGAAGCCCAAGCCCCCTTGTACGAACTCCTGAAAGGAGACATAAAGGGCAGCGACCCACTACCGCTTGGACCCCAGAGAGTGACAAAGCATTCGACGACTGTAAGAATAGTCTTGCATCCGCCGCACTGCTGGCCCATCCAGTACCAGAAGCCCAGCTGGCTGTCATGACTGATACTTCCGACTTCGCAGTCGGGGCAGTACTGCAACAGCAGGTTCAAGGTGCTTGGCAGCTGTTGGCATTCTTTTCGAGGAAACTGAACCCGGCTCAATGGAATTACTGTGCTTACGACAGGGAACTCCTAGCTGTCAACCTCGGCATACAATAGTTTTGCCACATGGTGGAAGGCCGTGACTTCGCTATTTTCACTGACCACAAGCCGCTCATCTATGCCTTTGCTCAAAACCCTGACAAGTGTTCACCTCACCGTGCACATAACCTCGACTACATGAGCCAGTTCACCATGGACATACGACACCTCTCAGGCTCTGGCAACACTGTCGCAGATACCTTGTCATGGGTAGAAGAGGTCATAACATTGGACTACCAGGCCCTGGCTGAATCCCAAGTCGCAGATGAATAGTTACTGAGGTTCCTGCAGCAGTACACTGGTCTACAGCTTACTAAGGTCCGACTGCCAGAGTCAACACTTGAACTGTATTGCGATGTGTCTATGCCAACACCACTGCCATTCATTACACCCCCATTTCGCCGCGCAGCTTTTGACGCAGTGCACCAGCTAGCCCACCCGGGTATCAAGGCATCTGCGAAATTGGCTACACAATGTTTTGTATGACCGTCGATCAAATCTGACTGCCGACGTTGGGAACATACCTGTCTTCCATGTCAAAAATCCAAGATCTCCCGAAATGTCTCCTCGCCGATCGGCTCATTCCTGCCACCAACATCTCGGTTTGACCACATGCACCTTGATCTGGTTGGACCTTTACCATCATCACAAGGCTTCCGCTACTGCCTCACTATGATAGACAGTTTCACTTCATTCGCTGGCTCGAGGCAGTACCAGTGGAGAATATCGAGGCAACCACAGTGGCGAAGACATTCTCTATTCCTCATGGATTGCACGTTTTGGGACATCGATACGGATCACTACTGGCCAGGGCCGCCAGTTTGAGTCGTCATTGTTCAAGGACCCTACCAACCTGACAGAGACATCTCACCTTCGCACCACGGCTTATCACCCAGCCTCTAACAGTATGGTAGAGAGGCTGCACCACCAACTCAAAGCAGTTCTTCACTGCCATGCCACTGAGTATTGGGTGGATGTCCTGCCAACCATCCTGCTGGGAGTAAGAGCCGCTTGGCGTGATGACCTCCAAGCCTCCGCAGCAGACTTGGTGTATGGCCAACCACTGCGCCTGCCAGGGAAGTTCCTCTGCACTCACCCAAACACCCGACAGTTAGATGCTCCTGGACTTGCCAAGGAACTTCGCCAGAATTTCAATGATCTCAGGCCAGTCAGTGGATCATGTCATGGTGAGCCACGGCCATTCGTTTTCAAAGACCTTCAGACTACCACTGAAGTCTTCGTATGTCGAGAGGGGTCTTGGGGGTCTTTACAACAACCATACTAGTGGCCTTTCCCAGTACTCGGCCGCACAACGAAGATGGCGACCCTCCAGATGCGTGGCAGGCATGTTATTGTCACCATAGATCATCTCAAGCCAGCATACACCATGGAGGACCATCTTCCGGTTGTCCATTACCCACCCGCAGCAAAAGCTCCAACCCAATCGCCAGCAGTACCACCCGCAACCAGCTCACCAGCAACATCAGTCACCAGCCCTACTGGTGCAGCACCTAGGACAACGTGGTCTGGCCACCATGTTCGCTTCCCCGACCATCTTCATGGTGGATTTTCGTGAAGTGGCCACATCACTGGCAGGGGGGTGCAGTAGCTGCACAGCCGCTGCCATAGTAGTGAGCAGCACTGTCTAGCACCACGTGCATACACCAGGCTGCTGGGGTGTTCACGCAAGCCGCAAGCAACGGGCAGGTACTGCTGTGCCGGTATCCGGCCACAGGGGATTAGGGTCAGCCGCCCAAGGGCTACTCGCCCCCGACCTTCAGCAGTTCTGCCAGAGTACAGTGAGAGCCCAACCAGTGCAGACGGCAGGGCAGTACAAACGGCAACTGCAGTGTTTAGCAGACTGTTGTCGCAGTCGTGCGGATTATTCTTCTTGTATGGACATCGCACAGTAAACAGCCCTGGATAAGCATTTGTTTTATTAATTACCCAACTTGCCAGTCAGTCCTCTTTTTATGGTCTCCCCTCCAGGGGGAACTCAGCGACCAAATATAGTATTCTGACCACTTTGTTCTTTGAATTGTAGGTTGCCAAATGGTTGTGGGTGATTAGAACATAGGCCTGTGTACTGGCCAGTATATTCTCTGCTGCTATCGTTTTAATGCGACAGTAAATTTCTCCTGTGTTTATATAGTCATCTTCTTTATTTACGTAAAATTCAAGGAGTATGGCACTGTTTATAAAATTATCTGGTTTGGGAGTGGTCGATGCTTCGTGGCTCTTGTTTAGAATATGCTTGTAATTTTTGGCGAATCCTAGCAACGAGGAAAGACGTACACATGCTTAAAATCTTCCACCTTCGTACACAGGGACTTTATAATTTGGATTGATTCACCATCCGGCCATTTTGGCTGAAATTAGTTGGTTATGTGTTAGAAATAGGTAGTTCTTCATAGTAGCTGTAATACCTTCATCTTGTGTCTGATCAACCTCGACACCATTCAGTTCATAAGCTATTATATTAATCATGTGAAGTACTCCATTTCGAATTAATTTGGAGGTTACAGGTAAGGCATTTCCAGCCCATGTTATTGTGCCTCTGAATCTCAAGCATGAGTTGCATGCTAAAGTACATTTTTTTTTGCTTTTACATCAGTATTCGAACCTCAAATGACAGCTGGTTTGGTCCTGGCAAGTATGGCGAATAAGCATGGAATTCAGTCATTGCTATGGAATCCTCGTGACTAATGAACTCGTCCACATTGAGTGTTTCAGCATCCATTGTTCTTGACTTTGAATCCCATACTCTTCAGGAACGCGATATTTTTTCGTGTTAAAACACTCGATGCTTTTGAAAAATTGACTTTCGGTTTGGTGCAGAGACTTGTTTTTATAATTTTTTTAAACTAAGATCCATCTTTCTTCAAGAACAATCGCAATGTAATTTCTTAATTTCTGAAATTAATCATTTTATCATCCTGGTCGACTACATGAACAATAATTTCTTGCACGTACTTCTCTACGATTGGTGCATAAATAAAATTGTTTGGAACTTCTACCAGATTGAATCCAGGCAGAACAGTTGGTTTACCATTTAGATATGAGCCTATTACAAGATTGAAATTTACTCTTATAACATTCACCAGCAAAATGTTTACAGGTAGTGTTGACTGATGCACTTTTCCACTCTCATAAACTTTGTGTTCGTAACCCAGCATAGATGCTAGAGTATCATTTTTTGTAAAGTCATTATTGTCGCTGCATGCAATTTCAGTTTTCAGAGTGTTTGGATTTCTTCGCAAAACAAAAATTACATCAGGACCTAATTCTTGCTTGATATATGTCGCATATGTTTTTCAATCTCATATGATCATATTGGTACAGTAACCTTTCAAGTTGTGTAATTTTTTATTTAGTGAAATTTGCATTTTAAATTGTGCACATTAGGTACAGAGAATTAAGTTTGGAAATACAGTAGTGCCTCTGACCACGAACCTTTTCAATTCAGAGCTGGAAAATTTACAGAGCGAAGCTTTGAGCTCTTGCCCGTCAAGATCTGTGTTACTGACATGACTGCTGCAAAGTTGTGCTTGTGCAAAAAATATTTATTAATAACTAATTAAGAACTGAAGACATAAACTACTACTATTCCACTGGCTAGGTAATTGCACATTAAAGTAATTTTAACTGTATTACATGCACTGAAAATACTTGCATACATGTATGGGCGGGTGAAGATTTCCAAAACTGTCACAGTGTTCCACTCTGTTTCCATATTTTTTGTAAGAGACCCAGTGAGATCCTTGTCTTTAGCTGAATCTGAATTAATAAGTCCACATTCGTTATGCTTTGGTTTTGTTGGTAATTTGTCTCTCATATACACACCCCTGAAATAAAGTGTTTGTAATTTCCTAGCAAACTTTAGTAAATCTATGTTTGTTAGTGGTGTGTCAGGTAGCATATTTAGGATTGCTTCTCTCTCTTTCTGATTCTTTTTTTCCGACTCCCACCTCCTACAAGATATTGTCTTAGGTAAAGTCCTTTCCAATTTTTGACCCTAGTGCAATAGCTTCCATTAACTTGTGACACTGAACCTTTTTACAGCTGCTTTTCTAGGTTTTTCGATGTATTCACTGCTCTAGTAATACCACTAACTGTACCAATCAGACCCCTACAACTACCAAGCCAGGTAGGAGTAATAGCAGGAATCCTTCTTGCTTTTTTCTTTTTTTCTTCTTTTTGTGAGTCTTCTTCTTCATCTGACTGACTAGATTTCTGTCAGACTGCATGGATGGAGGATTAGATTTAACTCGGGTGTTTGTAGGAGTGGAAGTGCTTCATTTTAATCGCAAGCCTATTCATTGCTTGACTTTAATCTTCGTGATTTTGGATACTACCCAAGCAGCTACTTTTTCACCAAACTTTGATTATTTAGATTTAGCAATCTTCTTTGCCTTGTTGTTGTTAGCATTCCTATCAGCTTGTTACTTTGCATAAGCTGTGTCGTAATCCATGCAAGCCTGATTAAATTCGTTAACTCCAACATCGCCATTTTCGAGTCTTTTCTTCAGCTTCGTTTCCAGTCCACAGAACTGGTATCCAGGAATATGGGCTTCGATTGGCAATTTAATCATAGGAGTATTCACTAGTCCTCTTCCACTCTTGACCTAACTCGTACGAGGCATCACGGTACACCGAGTTAAAAATACTTAACTGCCTGTTTTTGTGTATTTTACGTAGTATCTTTTTAGTCTGCAAACAGTGTGATTGTTAGTGATGCACCTTCGTTGTCGCTTCTGTGGTAAAGTATTTACAGCCATGTGTAATTTGTTGCGGCATGAAAAACCATGTACAGGACGAAACATTTGAGTTTGAGACTTCAGTGTGAAATCTGTCATCATCGGTTTACTCAGAGTAATGACAATTTGAAAAGACATAAGATTTGTGGTATTAGATCTCCACAACCTTATCTACAACAAGAACCTCAACCACAATCTCAGCAGAAATCACATCCATTTTCTATGTATGTTCCGCACATATTTTCACAACCATCTCCTCATACAACTATGCTCACTTCTCACACAACTATGCATGCTCCTCAAACAACTATGCACACTCCTCACACAACTATGTACGTTCCTCACACAACTACGCCCACTCCTCACACGACTATGCATACTTCCCACACGACTATGCATGCTTCTCACACGACTGTGTATGCACCTTACAAAACAATGCACAATTCTCACACAACCATGCATGCTCCTCATACAACTATACCCAATCCTCACACGACTATGCATGCTTCCCACATGACTATGCATGCTCCTCACAAGACTATGCATGTTTCTCACACAACTATGCATGCTTCTTACATATCTCAGCTCCAATTTACTCATACTGTAAACTCATCTCCGCACTCTCCTCACGCTTCTCCTCATTCTCCTGACACTTCTCCTCATGTTCCTCACATAGTACTGCACGCACCGTCACATGCACCACAATTTGATGGTGGTAACATGCATATCGACAAGCAAGAAGTTAGTTTACCCATATGTATTTCTGCTGAGGATAAAGTCACATCTCAAGAATCAAGACCTGGCCCCCTGCTTTCTAATACTATTTGCTGAATCATAGCAAGCCATACTACTATGGCAAGACATGGGTACTCATAAGCTTGCTGGAGGAGCCTAATGGTCTATGTTTCGAGAAAGTGTACCTGTACTAGAAACCTCTACACCATCAGACACATGAAAAAAAAAAAAAAAAAACAAAGATATGTAGATGGGCTTAAAGTGGTACCTTCAAGTGAAGTTCTACCAAACTCTGTCTTTGTTTACGTTTATGTGACTTGTGAGAAACAGACTTGTATCCAGGAATACTTCTGCGTGGAAGACACATGTTAGTGGATTCCTTGTACTTTTGTCAGACTTATTCATGCATACCTAAGCAGTTATTGATTGTTGTTTGCATAATAATTGTGATTTCAATTGTTAAAGTGGTATTTATTAAAATGAATATTAAATTAAGATTGTGTTAATTATAAGTTTAATTTTGATCGAAGGTGTCAAGTTTCTTGTACCTTTCACGCCAACCTCTAAGTTTACGAAAATTTGTAAACCGTGTCGTAAGGTGGTTGCTGAAATCTGCAACCTACCCTTACCTGAAGAGATCCAAGAAGATCGAAACACGAGTACGTCATTCTTATCCTTGGACGGACCTTACGGTTTAGGATACGAATTGGGATTTCCAATTGCTATATTCCCACCGTAGCGGGTGGTGTATCGTGCGGAGCGCACATGTCCTAAAGACGCACTCTTGAACATGACAGATACCAGCTGTTGATCTACGACCGATTCTCACCTCTAACTGGGGTGGTTTCCGAAGTTGAAGTTCCCGAATACGGACAGGGGATTGGAAAGTCGCTGATCTTCCTGTCTCGTATTGTAATGTCATGTTCGTTTCGACTTCAGAGAGTTATACGTCTCATAGTCTCATCAGGTGTGCAATTTAACACACTACGATATGTGACTGATCTCAATTTTGATGTAAAGGGTAGTTTAATGTTAAAGTAAAATACTATTTTTGGGAATTGTTGATAATGCCAACTTGTTGGTTTTGTTTAGTATGGATGACTGAACTCGAGGCATATTTACTCCGTTCATGTTAATACTGACAAGACTTTCGATAAATTCAAAGATGGGAGTGTATTTTGTTGGAGCGATCCTCATGGATTTCTTTTAGTAGCTAAAGACTTTCCCCTTGCTTAAAGGGAGGTATCGGTGTGGATTCGAACAATTATTAAGTCATCAGCTGTGAAAGATGAGCTACATAATTTCAAACTTTGAGTATAATAGCCTGAAATGTAAACTGGAAAGTTGTTTGATGTTAAACTCATGGTTGTTCCTATTGATATTGAAACTTTACTAGACAGAATATTTAAAGCAATCGAAGAGCTGGTAAACGAATCTTCTGGTGCAGACAAAGTTCTGAATGAGGTAATACAACATGTTATTAAACTTGAAGCTTCAACTAAAAATATTGAATACATGCTAACATCGGTTCCTAATCTACCTTCAGTTAAAGTTTTTGAATGGGAAAAATAAACCAAACTCTAGACCATCACCCAAGAAAATCACATATAAATACTAGGTCATGTCATTGCTGGTGTGAAGTACAATTTCTGACAAGGTCGGTGACTTACATGCCGTGATTAACAAATTAATTAACGCAAGTACCTGAACTCAACATGCCAGAATAGAACATGATATGTTTAATGGAGAAGCTTTCAAACCAATAACAGAGCGACTGGACAGTTTGAAGCCAAAATCACCACTGTCAGTGACAGTGAAAAAGGAAGAGAACCTCAGACTATAGTCAAACGCATTGAACTTCTCCACACAATTGATAAAGATGATTTGTCTCTCCCTGAGTGGAAACAGAAAAAGGAACAATGTATAATGCTTCATGATTATTTGACCAAATTTACGGTCCAATGACAGGACATGGTAAACAAGCAAACTTTATTTTTGCCTAGTAATGACATCTACGTAGACACTGTCATAATTAAGCCAGTTTCTGAACTTTACGAATCACTGTTTAAACAGAACCCCGGAACTTATTCGTATTGTGCTCTACAACAATATAAACCACTTTTGAAACTTAAGAGTGCTCATTTGAAGAATAATGATCCTATCAGCAATGACTTTAAGGACATTCGAAATTTAACATTACTTCCCAACTTTTCCCTGATGTAGGAGCTGCCATGGGCTCTGGCCTCGATCTACGTAAGAAAAAAGACGACAGGAGACTTCCAGAATATGTTTACTGGAATGATGTAAACGAAATTGTAAGCAGATTACGTCTAATGGTTGCTTCTAAGCGGGCTGGATGTAATTAGCTTACAAATAAAAATATCCAGCATCATCGAAGGATTGCGTGATGACTGCTACATAGAACGAGTCGTCGAAACATTGCTTGTAAGCTGCACAAGCCTGCAAGGCGAAATTACCTTTGACTTAAAGGGCAGGTGTTCGGCTTGAAAGACTTATATCACAGACTTGGTTGAAGTTATTCCTTATGCTCGCAGTAATATAGGCTAAAAGAACATGCAGACTCTAATAATTGACTGCTACAGTAAATATGTGTGGGCAGCGCCCATAAAAACTAAGAGATGTAGCGATATAACAAATGCAATGAACATTGTTTTGCATGCTAAAAATCTGCCCAATAATCTTCACACATACATCGGCAAGGAATTATACAACTCATCATTTCGAGCACTGAAGTCAAAACATAAAATAAACCACTACTCTACCCTCAGTGGTCGTAAAGCCAGTATCGTGGAAAGATGTAATCGTACTTTGAAGAATGAAATGTAGAAAAAATGTTCAGCACAAGGAAGCTACAAGTGGATGGAGATATTGCCCATGCTACTGTCAACATATAATCACGTAGCACATCGAACTACAAAAATGTAGCCTGTGTATGTCAAGGACAACTCTTTACTACAAGCTTTTTATACAAATGAGAAGAAACTGGACCTGCACAAATCTAAAGCAAAGGTTGGAGACAATATAAGGATATCGCAAGTAAGGGGAACATTTACTAAAGGTTACACACCAAACTGAAACACTGAAATATTTAAAGTGGACAAGATTCGTCACTACGAACCCAAGGCCATACTACCTAGATGACATATAGGGCCTAATGCAATTCTATTCGAGGAGGTTTCTTCGGCGAAGAAATTCAAGTTATAAAGTATCCAAACGTGTATTTGGTCGGGAAGGTTTTGAAGAAGAAAGGAAATAATGTGCTGGTGCGGTGGCTTTGAATTGATTTAACGCTTTTACTTGTATTGTAGCAGTACGATTCCTCCTCCAGTAGGACAGGAGCGTAGGAAGCGAAAATTTAATTGGGGGGGGGGGGGGAGTGTTGATTACCAATCCTACGAATAAAACGAGGAGTCTCTCGAAAAAAAAATTTGGATTACAGTGTGAAATGGTGGTATTTAAGCATGTTTCATATCTATACATTTAATGTGCTGCTTGTTATTTTCACGTTAAACACATTGTGAAATGTAACAATCATTTGTAGAAATATTTTATGCCATATCAAGACTCGAACCAGCAGAATATCCTGCTCAACAATCAGAATAACTAAAGATGAATCACCTGGTTTTGTGACGAACTTGATAGTCTACTTATCATTAAGTTTACAATGCATTACAAAAGGACATTAATTGATATTAATTATGTTTGAAATGGAAATACTGCATGACATGAAAATGAAGATGCTTAAAAGTAATGGTACAGAGTAAAACATATGCATTAGTTGCAACAATATTTTTTTAAGCTGATGCACAACTTCTTCCCCTCATAAATTCAATTAGTGACTCTGTAATATCATATAAAATTTTCCAACTAATAGGCATTTATGACAAGGACTTATGGACTAATTTAACCCAATCTTAAAATGCTCATGACACTTCGGATACGAGGTCACGAACTCATGTCTGTTAAGTACAGTTGGAGACTGAATTGATACACAAATATTCTTTACTTCTTATTTCTATATTAATAGTGGTTTTTTAAAAGTACATACTCTAATAGAGTAATAACACAGAGATTAAAATGTAAATGTGCTAGCATAATGAAACTTTATTTATAAACTTGTACGGTATTACGTTTTCGAGATCACACGAAATCTGTATGTAAATTGGATGTTTATAATATCACGCCTGACGCGTCTTATAGTTCATGACTGCTCACAGACTAAAAACTGACGGTAGATGTAGTATTTCCAAAGTTTGAGCGAATCTAGTCATAAAGGTACCTGAATGTAGGCACATGGCTATCTAGGCAGTAGAAAAGAAATGTGGCGATACAGTGAAATACGAACGTTACTTGTGTTGCGACTTGCGTTATCTCAACTTTCCCACAAACTTTCTACTGCCTTTGAAATCTGACACGCCTGCTTTCAAGCTACATTGCCTCCACAGCCCACACACCCCACATCCCCTCCTGAACCGTGCATGTATCGATTTGACTCGTGAATAGTGTTTCTTTATGCAGCTTGTAAATCATGACTGTGAATTGTGTTTCTGAACTGATATAATCTACAATGACAAGTTTAAAAGTTAGGTGAGCGACTGTTTTTCATGTACAGATCATATTCACCTTTTAAACTGCTTCATGCGTAGGCCAGTAATGACATAATATTTATTTCAGTAATGTTAAATGTTAACACCGTTGCCTGGTTTGCCTACTATAGCCCTTTGCTGTGCGGGTAGTATTTAGTGCAGCTGTCCACACTACACAGCGATAACCATTGTGTTCTTCCACTATGTGAGCTATAGGATTAGGCCCTAAATAGGGGGGGGGGAGGGTAAATGAGAACTTGAATAAGTATCGGTGTCGGTGGAATTCTGTCAGGCGGCTTGTCATAAAAGAAAGGGTAGAAAAGCTCAAGTACACATGCCATCTTCCACCTCCTTCACAAATCACTTTTGTCTATCCTCAATGGGTTATCTTACTGCTTATATCTTCGCTCGCCTTGATAGAGTCGGCCCCTCGCCAGCGATGGTATGTTCGCTCTTCTGTACACTTTCCCCCTGCGCCAAATATTTTTTTTTACCAATATTAGTTTTTTTTTGAGGTTCCTGTTTTAATAGACATATGCCACCATGGAAAAATCCATACTTCTTGCCTGCTGAAGCCTTTTGTACCTAACATGTATAACCTGATTTCTGGAACACAATGGAAAAAAGTAAAAAGCAAATAAATATATTTTGCTCTGAACAGTGATTTACAATAATATTTCTCACATATGGCTTCTTCAAAGGCAATTTCATGAGCATGGGTTTCCCTATACTAAATACGTACAGATGTCAAACCTGGCAACACTCTTAATAGGGTTTCTCATTTGTGATAAAATATGCGCCTGCAGAACTATGAAGAATAGCTATAGACAACCATAGCAGTAATATCTGCAATGTATTTGGAAAAAATTCTAATTCATTTAAACTATTTAATTAAAGTTAGTGATAACTGAACTGTAGACCTTCTCAACTAGTTGGTCCACTTTTTCCTTATGGAAAGGCTTATATCTGAATTTGGCTAGATAGGGGACTGATCTGGACCAAATATGAATAAGTGAATATTTGCCAATCCCTGATACCAGATCTGGTCCAGATACACTTTTTTTATAAGGGTTGTTTAATAATATTAGGATTATAAACACATACAATTATTACACAATACATATTAAAAGCTAATCTTGGAGATCCTAACTTGCAAGGCTGCGATGTTGAAAACAAAAGTTTAAAAAATTAATATGCAGTAATGACAACTCTTCACGCCAAGCTGGTGAGTGCACCGGCTCTTGCGAATCGCCGATTCGGCTCACTGAACCGTACTATTACAGCACTGTATCTACTGATCCGTTTATCGAGACAGTGGATCGAGACAATTTACTGAATGGAGTCAAAAGATTAGAATCATTAAAACGGATCGATTGTCCCATAATTATGGCAGGGTGCTGAGAAGCTTTTGTCAGGAATGGGGGCAGAAGAAGAGACATCAAAATATCACCCGGGCAACGTAAAAGGTAACAATGCTACTTCTCAAAATGGAAAAATTGTTTGCTAATGTTACGATAATATTTATCAGTGCCGCAAAACATACTTTTTATAGAAGAAAACCAAGAAGTATATGAATAATTTACTGAGTCTGTTGAATTCCCGCAATTCATCAGTTTGAGCTGATGTTATAGGAGGGGGGGGGGCAGATACTTTGCCCGGCCATAAAATCCATGGCCAGGCGATTGCCCTCCAGTTCCAACGCGCCTCTCATGTAAGGCGGAAATATGGCGTCTCCGCTAATTGTATTGGGATACAATCACTCCACAAGTATTGTAGTAATACGAAGCTTTCAACTGTAATTAAGTAATACGAAGCATTTATCTACAATGTAGCGGTGCAACTCTTCCACAAGTAATGGAGCATGACAACGTTTTTGCAAGTAATGTAGTGATATAACTCATTCACCTGTAATGCAGAATTACGACGCCTCCACTAGTAATGTGGTGGTACAACACTACCTCCAGGATTGTAGTTAAAGAATGTCTCTACCTGTATTGCAGAGATACGATGCCTTCATCAGTAATGTGGTCTTACAACACTACCTCCAGGATTGTAGTTAAAGAATGTCTCTACCTGTATTTCATAGATACGATGCCTTCATCAGTAATGTGGTGGTACAACACTATCTCCAGGATTGTAGTTAAAGAATGTCTCTACCTGTATTGCAGAGATACGATGCCTTCACCAGTAATGTGGTGGTACAACACTACCTCCAGTATTGTAGTTAAAGAGTGTCTCTACCTGTATTGCATAGATACGATGCCTTCATCAGTAATGTGGTGGTACAACACTACCTCTAGGATTGTAGTTAAAGAATGTCTCTACCTGTATTGCACAGATACGATGCCTTCATCAGTAATGTGGTGGTACAACACTACCTCCAGGATTGTAGTTAAAGAATGTCTCTACCTGTATTGCATAGATACGATGCCTTCATCAGTAATGTAGTGGTACAACACTATCTCCAGGATTGTAGTAAAAAAAGTGTCTCTACCTGTATTGCAGAGATACGATGCCTTCACCAGTAATGTGGTGGTACAACACTACCTCCAGTATTGTAGTTAAAGAGTGTCTCTACCTGTATTGCATAGATACGATGCCTTCATCAGTAATGTGGTGGTACAACACTACCTCCAGGATTGTAGTAAAGAATGTCTCTACCTGTATTGCATAGATACGGT
>PNEQ01056803.1:6319-30741 GCA_003012365.1 Medauroidea extradentata
TATATATATATATATATATATATATATATATATATATATATATATATATATATATGCAAACATATGTGCGACAGGATATAAATGTTGATATCAGCGTTGTAGTTTTTGTAGAGAGGATATCTTAGGATACACTGCATGACGACATGAGAAGAGTCAATGTGTGAAGAATCCGTTCCGGGTGTATTAAACTGTGAAATATTTTCTAAGGAGTTTTCCCGTAATGATAATTTATTAAGACACATTATGTCCTGCAAAATTAATGCTCCTCAGTCAGCTGGAAACCTACAGTCATCGAAATTAACTCCTACTGATAAAATAGGAACTATGTGTCAAGAAAACGAGGAGCGAAAGGAATGTGTAGGTAATAAAAATAATGGAATGCATACAGCTCAAGCAAAATACATACCTACTTGACCCTAAAAAAATAATGATGAGCTTCTTCAAAATGCAAGTAAGAAAAACTAATATGAATACTGGGTACATATGAAGTGAACCTTAAATAATTATAATTTTGAAAATTAAGCTACTGATACTTCGATGTTGAATAAAAGAGATTATGGTGTACTCGTTGAAGACGAAGACGGTACTCAAGATGAAAATGTAGAAGAACATAATCCTAACACACTCCCAGATCTCACCATACATGAGACAATGACAAATGGTATGAAGACATATACAACTGACCACCATACTGACTACATATTTTCCGATGACCCTAATTAATTGGCGGATAGACTTAGCTTTTAATCTTTATGCAAGACTCTGGAGATTATTCCCATGTACATGAATTATATTGTATCATCCAAGAACTGAAGAACAGAGGATACATTAAATAGGTAAAACTGGTTTTATTTCAAAAGAGGCTTTGGCTGGTGTGAGAAATACTGATGCACGAAATTTATAAAATAATATTTTATAAATATGATTATTTAATCATAGAACTAATACCTTCTTCTTGAAAGATTTTAGCGTGTTAAATAAGAGTTTAAAAAATTGTGGTTTTGATATTCTGTGTAAATGTAGTATACATGCGAGGTAAAATTTACTTTTTAATTAGATTTTGGTTTGTAATATACAAAGTTGTATAAAAAGAGACTGTGTTATATTAACGTAACTGAATTGTGTGGTGTAAGAGGATATAGATTCCGAGCGTGTGCAAAGAGTATATTAAAATAAATGAATGTATTTTTGATCAAGAAAGCTTATATGAGTGAATAATCAGAATAGTATAATTTATTAGTTACATCTTATTTTTAGGTACACATTTGTGTTTTCAAAGTGAGGTCAAAAAGCAAGGTCGAAATTGAGGTCTAATATTGAGGTCTAAATGTGATGTCTAGAAATGAGGTATAAAACTGAGGTATAAAATTGAAGTCTAATTGTGAGGTCTAAAATTGAGGTCTAAGTAAGGTTTAAAATTGAGTTCTAATATTGATGTCTAAATGTGAGGTCTAAACATGTGGTCTAAAAGTGAAGTCTAAATGTGAGGTCTAAAATTGAGGTCTAAATGTGATGTGTAAAAGTGATGTGTAAAAGTGGGGTCTAAAAGTGAGGTCTAAAATTGAGGTCTAATGTTGAAATACTTAAATTGAGGTCTAAATGTGAGGTCTAATATTAATGACAACAATTGAACTGAAAGTGATTGAGCACCTAATTTTTCTATAAGAACATATGCATACAGATAAAGAGTTAAGAAACAGCTGCCTGAAATAGTATATAAAATAGTAGTTTCTTTGAGTGTGGTATAATATGAATAGTAATATGAAATAGTTCGTGTGCTGATTCATAATGATCGTGATCTGTTGGCCAGGGTTTTTCTCCACCTGGACCAAAATTGCGAGCGGTTCGCCGATGATTGCCACTAATTTGACTATAATGACGAATGGTTCACTGATGTTTGCCACTACTTCTTCAATGTTGTTCACAAATTCGTCAAAAGTTCGTCACCTCTTCGTCAATGTTTGTCACCACTTCGTCAAAGTTCGTCACCTCTTTGTCTATGTTCGTCACCATTTTGTCAAAGATAGTCACCATTTAGTCAAAGTTCGTCACCTCTTCGTCAATGTTCGTCACCAATTTGCCATCATTCGTCACTACTTCGTCAACGTTCGTCACCACTTCGTCAATGTTCGTCACCACTTCGTCAACATTCATCACCACTTCGACCATGACAATGGGCTTTCTGCCCATGTTCGCTGCCACTTCAGCTGTGTTGACCACTGCTTCGTGTAAACCTGGGTCACCATCGAGGATAAAAGCAGCATCCATAGCTGTGTTGTTGGCATCGCTTCTGCTACGAGAACTTTGTATTCAAGATTGTAATACAATTACATGAAGCTTATGAGTGTACAAAGTTTTGGATTTTTGTGGTGCGACTGGAAGACTACAGTCCTTAGTGAAGGAAAAAATATAATTATTTGGATATATTTATGATGTAAATAAAATACGAATATATATGTACATATACACACATTCATTTATTTGTGTTTGTGTTTAGTACCTTTAAGTCCCATTATTATGATTGCATAAACTATGTACATATTATGTTGAAAAATGTGTAAAGGAATGTGTGTTTCAAAAGGAAAATTAATGATGATGAATAGGAAAAGATGATGGAAAGCAAAAGTTTGAAGGCCGTGCTCGAGAGGGTAATTATACGACAGTATATGCAGAAAGAGAAGCTGGGACAAGTTGTGGCTTGCCTGACAATGATGAAGGTATAGATGGGGAAGTGCAAAGACAGTTCAAGGTCGTGTGATACAAGAAGAGATGCTGTGACAGGTTCAGACAGGTGCAGCAGTAATGGTGGAGAAAAGGTGACCTGTGATAGGTTCAAACACGTGTGACAGTTCTGGTAATGGAGAGGATAAATGAGGGCGAAGTGAAATGACAGTTCAAGGTCATGTGATGCAGGAAGATAAGCTGGGAGAGGTTCTGACACATGCAGCAGTAACCGGGGTGAAGAGGGGAAAGGAGGGGAAAAGTGAGCTGGGTCAGTTTCTGTCAGGTGCAGCAGTAATGGGGCGAAGAGAGGAAAGTAGGGGGAAGTGCAATGACAGATCAAGGTCACGTGATGCAGGAAAAGAAGCTGGGACAGGTTCCCACCCATGTAGCAGAAATGAGGGGGAAAATGGGAAGGAGGGGGGTCAACCCTAATGATTTTGTTTCCTCCCCACATTTTAGTGACTTTGTAACTACATTAAGAAGAAATATGAGATCTGTGGATAAAGCCTTTCTTACACACATAGAAGAAGATAATAATATAGATTTAGAAAAAAAAAGCTTAGAAATTTGGGAAGTCCTAGTGCAACTAATGATGCTGTATGTTATACAAAACTATTATCAGTTACATGCTGAAGAGGTCGAGTGCTGTTTGCCATTTCTGGGAGTTGTGCAAGTAAGTATCATAATCAATTACTGAATTAATCGGAAATCGATCGGGTATAGATTCGATAATACAGGATCATGTTATAATTGAAAGATTGAATCGCGTAACATTACAAAATTATTTAATAATTTTAATTTATTGAATTTATCGATAATTGATTTAGTGTGAGGCACAAGAAATTAAGTAAAAATCAATAATATCGATTGATTTTAGATTTTATTTATTTAAATTTAGGGGTTGTGCAAACAAGTATACTGCATTGCACGTGAACCATACATATAGTGCAATACTGGAATTAAATAATCGATAACTCGAATATGTCTACGACAGCAGCGCCCCTAGTATACAACTTGGATACAACAACATAGCGGCATTAGCAATATCTACAAGGTCGAGCCGATGGTTACCGAGCATGTCCGATGATTACCGAGGATGCCCGAGCATGGCCGATGTATTTTTTTTATTTAAATAATTTTATATGAAGTGTTTTTAAGATTTTTAAAAATTGATTTCATAAAATTATTTTTATTAAATTTATTTTTAAATGTGTGACGGGTCGGGATGGAATGCATAGCCAAAATGTTTTTCGGAAGACTCGGAAGAAACCTTGAAGAGGGCGATGGGAAACAAGATGGCGGCATTTTTTTTAATTTTTGGAGATTTTTTGGAATTTTCGAAAATGATGTTATCCAAGATGGCAGCGATGTGTCAGGTTACCATATGGCAGATACTACATCATCCAAAATGGCGGACGGAAACAAGATGGCATCGGGGTGTCGTGTTACAGGGGTCAAAGGTCGACCACCAGCCACAGCCGCCGCCGCTGTGCCCGAATCAGCTCGCCATCATCCTCAGCCCCCAGCCCCTGGCCATGGAGCCCCATTTCCTATCTACTCAAACACTCGTACAGAATTTTTTTTTCATTACGCTTTTCCAGATTTACAAAATTGGTGATATTTTTAGATATCATTATCAGAATTTGATGTTATCCGAATCAAGTTGAAGCGAATGTGGTGGAGATAGTCTTATACATCTATGAACATTCGATTGTCCATAATTTTTTTTTTCAAAATCTTATTCTTATAATATCCCTTTTCTCACAATTATTTTTTTATGTGTAGAAAATCTTTTGTCAAGTGTTGTATTTTTTTTCCAAAATACTAAAAATAAGAAACAATTTTTTTTAAAACTATTAATGAAATAAAGCTGTAGATATCTCTCTCCACTCTGGAATTCTCGACTTCCCCATCCACGAAACCCAGTCTTATCCAAACACGCCTTTGTGGATGGAGCTAATATTGAAAAGGGACAGGCTGTGCATTTGCTCTCTCACTCCTTCATGCATTTACAGACACTCCTCTAGAGGGTAGCAATGTTATTTAAATTATGAGACTGTATTGCTGTCTTGGTTCACACGTGACTAGAAATGGACAGTACTTTCATATTCTATCGCTCACTATATGAACTTTCAAATTTATCAACTCCCCTGCACGAGGGTACACAGTAATTTGCAACTAAAAGCTCGGCAATGAAGAGATACACTAGGTGTATTTCCCTCTCTCTCGACTTGGCCTTCGCAATTCTCAGGTTTATTTATATGAGTAGGCTAGTTATTTTTTTTCATACCGTCACTATTCCCCGTATCAACATTCCCACCTCCCGATGCTTAGATTGTACTGTAGCAGCAGCCGAGAGGGCATAATCCAAATCCAGTCGTAGGAAAAGTAAACTTGGTATCTTATTCACTCTGATCTCAGCACTGAGATACCTATTCAGTTACTTTTAATGTTTAATTATTGAAATTAATATTTTTTTGAGATTTGAATATTAAATTGGTTTTCATAAAATAATAACTCTCAAGTAATTTTCAAGAAATTTAAATTTATTACAAACTACGATTACACAATTTTTTTTTAAAGCTATACATTCTATACATCAGTAATATGTTTCAGCAATGATTCATACATGTTAATTACTAATATTTAAAGTTTAAGTTAACTTTACAAACGTGATATATTTTTTTTTGGCCACTGCAGCTGGAACAATGACGTCTGTTGTAAGGCCCTGCGGCTTACGTGGTTTGGGTTCGCTGCTTGGTTCGTGCACTCAATCTTCTTTCGGTCTAGTAGAGCTAAAAGTGTCACGACGATAATTAGGTTTAAAAAGAATCATCTCGTATTTAAAAAAACAAACAAAATCAAAATTGATATGTTTGCAACGTATAACATTCATTAGCAAATAACTATGTACGTTAGTTCGCAAAGAAAAATCTAAGTTTTATAGGACCTACATATGCCAGAAGTGCATCGAACACAGTTTAAATATTCATTCTCTTACAGTATGTATGCTACGAGGAAATAGATCTCGGCAGCGTATGTTATATATAAACGACAGTTTACGTGTAAAATAGTACTTTATTAATGCAATCGCACATTTTTCTCAGTCACCATATGTATTTACTCCAAAAATTACACTATAATAGTGATCCCACACTCAGTCGTCCCCGAGCTTCTACACTCCCACTTGGCGAGTGGTTGAGAACTATACGGTAGTCACAAAGTATTATTACCAAGTAGTAGTGTTTAAAACGTCATATAGCAATGTTAGATCTATTTCCCGGAGCATGAACACGAACTTCGGTGACGCAGTTTAGGAAACAGTTTATCTCCGCTACATAAATATCAATCAGACAAAAATCGATTAATTTAAATAGTATCGATTATCGAGTAGCTGTTACATTTATAGAAAACTTTGTTCCATGTACACAGCATTGATAAAAAAAATGTGATGTCACTGAAAGTAGTTCAGTACTAATTTTTATTTCAGTACTAGTTAATGTGTTTTTCAAAGACAATACCTATGTTGAAAAATTGCACAGGAAAATATAACTAATTCTCAAGGGCACGTGATTAAACAATTAAAACTGCAACGTCCGTCAATAAGTAATTCTGCATACAATGTCATAAACAAAATCAAGCTCCAATACGAATCTGAGAAGGCAAACATTTCATTTATAGCCTAAATTTGTTTATACCTGAACTTAAAGCCTGATTTTTCATGAACATCAAAAATAATAATGCTAAGCAGAGGCAAATGATACGGTCCCGTATTTAGAAGTTAGTTCGAACGTTCTTCACCTCCCCAAGCTCCATTCACTATATCTCTCTGTAGCTAAGACTTTAACTGTGTGTGTGTGAAGCTGGCTATGCAAGATTCATCCACCTCCAGTTCGAGGTCCCACAGCTTTGAATATATATTCAAAGCCCACAGTCTGCGCCAGTTCAGGTAGCCGCTTCTAATAAGTAATGAGTTCAAGAAAGTTATACGTGCATGTCGGTTTACTGTCCGTTGTCCGTGCTCGCACATCTGAGAGATCTGCAACGCCCATTCACCATCACGAAAAGGTTCGTGTTGAACACCGCGCTGTCACAGGTATGGGAAAGCCTACGATAGTGCACTTCCCTGCAGTATCACATTGGATCCGAGCAACTATTACACTTTTATACAGTCAGTCATACCGCTCTCTCACATAGCTACAAGTAGAACTATAACTTGTAACCCAGCTGACAGTTCAAAGTCCAAATTCGCTCCTAGCATAAAAATTATTGTTACAATGTGTAGTATGCTCACAACACAAAAAAATAAATATGGTTGAATTTCAACATGTCAGTTTTTGATTACGTCTTAGGTTTTTTACTGTATTTATAAACATAACAAACTGTGATTTTCTCCTCTGTTCAGTTGATTTCTTGAGCATTTAAAGCTGAAGTAATAGGTACGTAACTATCCGTCCGCAATATTTTTGCTTCGATTTAAATCAACTGTTTTCATCATTGTCCGTGAACTGATTAAATTGAACATTTTTCCTTTTTTACTAGGCGAAGTAAGGTTATGTCATTTACTTTTATTCTTAGGCACACATTTCTTAGCTTCTTCGTCTTCTTTCTCAGGTACAAATATATTCTTGCTTATGTTATTTTCGTCAAGCGTAGTTGCCGATGGTTTAGTAATTTCCTTCTACTCCATTTTATAAGATAAAAGTATATTTTTGTCAGGTATATCCTGCGAACTGTTTGGTTCATGCGCAAAGAGTAAGTCACCAGCTTTCTGTCACATATTTATAGTGTAGGATGCATTTCACTACCAAACAAGGTAATGAGCGACTGAACATAAATACATTTATAAGAAGAAGACGTTAAAAAATGGTATAATTTTTAATTTCTTGTGATTTTTATGGTATTGAAGGCAGATCTCTGGCGAGCAAAGAAATAGTCCTTTTTCATGTTTTTGTATGCCTTTTTAAATTGGCATTTCTATCGAATCTGTAGATTCTCTTTTCACACTTCAGTAGTAACCGAGGAACCACATTTTGGTCGTATTCGAATTTTTGGGGGCACCTTGCATTGCAGCTTTTACTAAACACTTTGCTCCAATAGCGGCACTGTTTTCCTAGTGATGTAACAGAATACGGCAGGCATTCAGTTTCACTCTGTATGTACGCCGTCTCAAATCCTAGTGTTTGCATTTTATATTTCTATGCGGGATGACTTCACACACAGGTGTCTCTTCACAGGTGACTTCACAGCTGATCCTACAAACGGACTCTTAACAGATTACACTTGACAAAGATTAGTTTTGTTAACAATACTCTGCACGAAATTTCTCTTATTTGATTATTATTAGTATTATTAAATTATTTTAACGTTACCTACGGACTACTGTGATAAGTATATCACTATTACGTACTCTGTATGGTCGTATACAGAAATATTTATTTAATTATTTATTAAATTTTAACTGAACATATGGATCACTGTGATAAGTATACTGGTTGTAACGTTAATATTATACAAATATATAGGCCTAAGCAGTCAGGGGAAAACACAGATATAATTAAAAAATAGTAATGTGTCCTTTTCCTCTTCCCCATCCAAACTCTCAGAAACGTAGCCATGTCTCTGTCGTAGGTGTCGAAAAATTCAAACCCTTTTCGGTATTTCCACCTAAGCCAAAATTCTTCTTACGGTTGATTTTGACACCCCCATCGCAGCATTTGTTGCTTCTAAAACATTGCATCTTAAGGGGGCGATTCACGAATTTTCTTCAAAAATGGTACTTTTTGTTCGAAAATACCGAGAATGTTAATTAAGTTAAGAAAAAGTTAATTACTTATGCAGGAGGTAGACAGTTCGTAGATTTTTGTGATGTATCATAATACGTACTAGATTAACTCGCCCAAATTGTAAAAAGGTACTATCTAAGTTTGACTGTATTAGCTCCACGAAGTGACAATATTTGACGGAATATGAGTGTAATTATGGTGCGATGACTGAAATTTAAGTTTTAACAGTAATTTTTACTTGCCTTTGTGAAATATGTTAATGCTAGCTTTGTTATTCAATCCAATATATTTGTATGATATTTTTTTCCTCTAGATCAGTTTACTATGGGCTGTAAAAAAATTTTTGCTGTATTGGATTAATAAACTTATGCATTCTTGTACAGAGGTCGTCACGCCGAGTTTAATCTTCAAATTCATATATTTATAATGAGCAAAAGCCGTACAGTTCTCGCGTGATGCGTAAAATACTGGAGTGCGGCACGCAGCCGCTCGCGATTAAAAATATATAATTGCAATGCAGTCAAGAGAGTGCATCATAAGCAGCTCATGCTGCTCGGGGAAGAGTGTGCGTAAGCGGATATGCCACGTCGCGTCCCCGCGCCGTACCCGTCTATACACTATCTGCAGTATCCAGCGGCGTATTGCATTACGCGTAAAGATACGATGGGTGAGAAAACGACTTCCCTTAGCAAAAAAAAAATAAATAAGAAGGCGAAAGCATTAACATTCTTTTGGCGAAGAAAATTTGCACAAGTAAACAAAAAATTTCGTGGTGCATATATATATATATATATATATATATATATATATATATATATATATATATATATATATATATATATATATATATATATATATATATATATATATATATATATATATATATATATATATATATATATATATATATACACACATATAGTTTCGAACAAATTTTTAATTAAAAACGATGCATAACATACAGTGTCTAAACGGTGTCCGTTTTATATTTACGTTATTGTTTATTCTGCAGGGCAGTAAAATTTTTATTCTAATGTGCGTAGGGCCTATACTTCTTTTCGAAATTTATTCAAATGTGTATGTATGATGCAAAATGTCTTATTCCCATTAGCATTTTAATTTGCTGAACAGCGTGCGTGCGTTTTTATAGACACGCGACAACACGCATATATATGCCACTGAGGAAAATGGATTGTTTCAACAAGCAAATGTATAAGGCTGATTTTATTATTTATGTAACAAATAAATTACAGTTAAATCAACTGTGGTAATATTTATGTTACAACAGGAATCTATTTCCTTTGACAATAACGTTCTGTTGATGTAATTTTTGGTTGATTATACAAAATTAAGTTTTCATAAAATTATATATTGTATAATACATGCATTATATATAAACAGACACATAATTATTGAGCTTACTTGGTGTAGGGGAAATGGGCGCGGCTGACGAGCTACAAGACGCAGATTTAAATCCATGTGCAAGTAATTTTTTTAAAATGTAATTACATGTTATTATTATTTGAGTAGCAGTTACTATAGAAAAACATATTTTTCATGATTTCATGGCCAGAACAAATAAATAATTAAAATCGCGTATATTTTAGTGATTGTTCAAACATAGAAAGCATGCTTGTTTATCTGTATGATGTTATGAACCACGTACCGAAAAAAGTTTCAAACAAGTAATTTGGTTTTCACAAATCATACATCTGGTTACATGTATCGAAGTATGCCATATGCCATTTGGTTGTTTTAAACGATTTTTTGTTTGATTTTACGATATAGGCTAAGCTTACTTTGTCGCATGACCATAATTTAAAAAGATAGTACGATTGTAGTTGTTAAATATTTTATTCTATGGTTCTGGAACAGCTCAACCGGTTCCTGTCATGACGAAGAACGTAAAATAACATTAACATTTTATGTTACTTATTTAGGTAGTGGTGTTCGTTTGAATTATTTTGGATTTAGTGCCACACCTACGAAAATAGTTGATCAAATTGCACCAAACTTATACTCTGCATTAATACTTCCTCATCAAGTTAATAAGTATAGTAAAATGCAGTAATATCAGTGATTTTGGAAGATAGCCACCTGTAAAAATAAAGCATTTAAAACGTCCATTGTATGTTTTTTACTATTTTTAACTTTGCAGTGCACATTCATTATGTCTCTGAAAAATTTACCAATAGTGCTTGTTTATAAGTTTAAGGGAAATAGGTTTAATGTTTATATCGATCAATTCTTATTTTTTAGTGTAAAAACACAAAAAGCGAAAATCTATTGTGAGATGAATTTACGTATAAACAATTTTAACCCAATATTTGTATACATTGCACTGAACACATAGCAGTGGATTTTGGGATGTTCGACACATTTTAAAATCATATTTTCTATAACGTGTGCCTACCATAATTTACCCTTTATCGCAAAATTCTCACATTTTCACTTTAATGATGGTTAGGAATCACATAAAAAAATTATCGCACCCGGTTCCAAAACATTTTTAGATTTTTTCTTTCCTTTTTAATTTCCAGTGCTGTGGGGTTTATATGCATCTTCCATTAAAATAGTTATGCACTCGTTAACAAATCTTCATGTTAAGCTAACAACAATGTCTCGTGTGATACGAAACAGATAATTTTACATCAGCAAATTAAGTGTGATTCCTACCTTGTTTCAGGCTGTGATAATCGGCGAAGAAACAGGAAAATTCTTAAGTCAAAGTTTAATCGACGATTAATTTAAAAACATATTTGTCACTTCACCTCCCTGAGAGCTCAAAGTTAGAAACGTTCTGAAATCTGTTTACGTGTATTTACGTATTCATCATCATACTGTGAAAAGGAATTCCTCGACAGGTTTAATTGCAATGATGGATTCATTAAAAACACATTTCAAGCATTTTCACCTTATTAGGGTTCAAATTTCGAAAAAAAAAATAGAAAAATAAAATAAACAAATAAAAATTAAAAAGTTTTTATCGTAAGTCAAGGTTGTTTTATGGGTGCAACATTTAAGTGGTAACCTAGACGATAGCCCGTTGGGTTCGAGATATACAGACGATTAATTGAAAACACCCTTCACACCATTTCATTACTTTTCACACTTTCAGTAGTCAAATTTTGAAAAATCAATAAATCTCGTTTCAGGAGTTTGGGTAAGCATTAATGTAATGCAGAAATCACGTCGATATGTAAAAGTTCAGCGAGATTGGTATGAATGTATCACGAATTTAACACTTTTGTTTTTCCTTTTTAACTTCTTTAAAATTGAATTTGTAAAATATCATGAAACAGTATTTTGAGTCTTCACATAAACATCATATTTAAGCAAACAGATCTTCGATATCTCAACATTCCACGTCTTCCCACCCCCTTAATTCACGCATTTCGCAACGTCTTGAAGTCCTATTTTATATATTTGTGTGTGTATCAAGTTGAAATAAAAATCACAAAGCTAGACCATTGGGTTCGAGCTGCACAGACGATTCATAAAGAAACACATTTCTCCCCTTTTTTTACGCTTTAGGAGTCGAATTTCGAAAAGGCCCTAAAACTATTTGTTGGAGTATTTAAATAACTTAATCATTTAGAAGCAAAATAGAAGCTCTGTATCCGAAAAGATTCGATACTTATCGATAGTTACTATGAAATGTATTTCAAGTCTTTCATCCCCTTTAAATTTTGAATTTAAAAAATACTTTGGCTAATATGCGTTTTTATGATCGACCCATTGATGTAAAAGTCACGACGATAGGCCGTCGGGTTTGAACTATGTATACGAATCTTATAAAAACTTTTGGTCCCTTTTCACTCCCATAGGGGCCGAATATGAAAAATCACTTTTTAGTGCTCGCCTACGACTTAAAGGTAATGCACAAAAAAATTCACGTTTCTATGTTCAGCGGTCAATCAATAAGTCATAGTCTGCAGATTTGTTACAGTGACATGGTTGTTGCTACATTGTAACATAAATGTTGGCTTTAAGTCAACACAGTAATTAATAAATATAAAACGTGTTTGTGATTTTGTAAACATAGAAGATTGATCCTCTGTTATCAAATAATATTAATATTAATATTTTGCAATCCGTGTAACATTTAAAATTTATATTTTATGATGTATAAGTTCGAGGTAGCCATGGTATTGCTGAGTGTTAAAATTGGATATCACTTATTTGCATATGTTATTGTAATTGATTTATTGCTAAATTTTAAGTAGTGTCAGTACATATAGTGTAACTGGTTTTAAGATGTCCTGCATTCTAGAGATCATCTTCAAAAATGTTACTTATGTTTAGCTGCATTTCATATTGTAAAATACATCTTTTTAGAGCGATTCTGCATTGATTTTTTTTTTTAAAGAAATGACAGAATTGGAATTTTAATGAATTTCAACAAACTCTATATTTATTCTTGCAAGTTTTTGTGGCGTTTCGTGTCATAGTAGTCAAATAAATAAAATAATTGAGTACCAAACAAATTGGGACTCAGATTCCTACTTTTAACTGTTATCTGTGTGCTGCACTGCGGAAGTGAAAATCTTTTGTTCGCCGCCTAACAGCAACATCTTTAGTGCTGATGAGGGGTGATACGAGGTGAGTATGGCGCAGCCCCAGAATAAAAGAAAAATGTAGTATAGGCTACTTAAGATAATTTAAAAACTTTCTTTACGTTTTATATGTTCACTTTTAAAAGTGATTTATCCTGTTAGTTGTTTAAAAACATAAAAAATAAAGAAAAGTATTTGTAATATCGCATTACTTATGAAGACAAACAAATTTGTGCGTACCATTCATAAAACTAAATGTCGCACGGCAACGAGTCCGTATGAGTGAATTGTCCATAAGGAATGTTTCTAGTATACGTTCAGAAATCAGTCACATAATTTTCACTGATACTGTTTGCAAATTGGTGCAAAAATGTACATAAGCATCCTTAGAAAAAAGTTGAGAAAAGTGATACATGGATGCACAGCTAGAAGAAAATAGCGGATAAGGATGTGCCTACCTAATTTGACTAATGTTCATCATACAATTTGGTAAACTGAAAACATTCCGGATTTATTGCCTCACAATAGAGTGCTCAGGAACTGAAATAAGTGTTAATGAAAATATTAGTTGCAGTTTTAATTGCATTTTATGATGTACCTGCACAATACAAAAAATTTTAACATTCATCTTCTTGATTTGGGGATACAATTTGCACGATTTTATTACGATGAAAAAAAAATATTGACTATCGACTACAAAGTGTAGTCATGTTTGTGTTATAAATGTGGCTACTGGGTGCAACGGAATATTTATAATGTTTGAAAATGCCTAGTTGCACAACAGCTTGTGATGACAGACGTGCAGTATGAGAAACCGAGAAGTGGCAACCAGTGTTGGGTTACCCACGTGGTGGCCAGTTCTAAGAGCTCGGCCATACCACCAGGCCACGAGATTAGGAAGGTGGGTGAGAGCTCGACGCGATAATGTGGCAACATCGCACTAGAGGCAGCCTGCTTGTAGGCTCCGCGGGAGGGAAGGGAAAACTAACGCGCTCGCAACACGCGTATTAATTTACCAGGGGGGAGATAAGAGGACAATACATTCTTCCTGTCTGACTGTCTCTCCTCGACTGAGAGCCCCCTTTTTTTTTTTTTTCTGGCGAGCCCCCAAATCCCGCTACGCCAGCGTGTACCCCGTCTCAGTCTATGGGTACTCCGGCATGCATTAGTAACTAGTTATATCGCAAGGAGGGATTGAGTTGCGTCTCAAGGCTAAGCCTTATACGCCTTAGGTAACGTGCAGGTATTAGGAGGTCGCGGTCCTCATGGGCTGAGCGGGGTTGTCTGGAGGCATGGCTGCGATTGTGGCCATGCACTCTCCCCCGAAGAGAGCAAGAGATAGATAAGGGCACAGAAAAACCAGTACAAATAGAGTAGGGTACTGGGAAAAGCTGTGCGACAGGGCGCGCAGGGACTAAACTACAATAATTAATTTTAGGACATGGAGAAAGTAGGATATTTAGTTAACAATTCGTTTCCGAATTTGTTAAGAAAGATGTGTGTCGGGGAATTGTGACGTCTCATTGGCTGGCGGCCACAGCCAATGAGAAGAGGGCGCTGCTCAGAGAGCTTTGTGCTAGGAGCCTGAGCGCTCCTAGCGGCCATCGCCCGCACTCCCGAGCGCAAGCAAGCTCACGCTCTGCAGTGTCGGCAACAGGAATAATTTTCGGTTTGTCGGCCATGGCCAGAGGCCACCCCAGGCTGAGTGACTCGTCTGTTCGCCGTCGCCGTCTTCCTTCTTCAGTGTTGGCAGCTGTACCATTCATGTCAGGGTGGAGGGAGGGTCACCACTCCCTGTAGTACCTCAAAAATCTTCGGGCTGGTTTTAGGCGCGCCATCCCGAAGCTACCGCTGCTAACCAGGCAGGGCCCTGACAAGGGCTTAGCCACCTCGACGTCCAAATTCCGACGCATTTCAATTCCCCACGCAAGCAGCTCTCCACTGCCTGCAAGTTCCAGACGGCGGTTCGTTTCATTTCGCATTTTTTCAGCACTTCGGTCCCCCGCCGCCCTTCTCCGACAGACAGCTTCCTGTTGCTTGCCAATCTTCTTACGAGTCACACAGCCTGCCGCACCGACGCCCCGACAGCGCAAGCGCTGGCCAGTTGGTCCACGAGCTGGTATTTGAATATTTCCAGCAACACCATAGCATGGTGCTCCCATATCCGCCACCCATGGGACGCGCTCTATAGCAGATGGTCGCTGCCTTCCCTTCCATGTGAGCACATCACCCTTCACGAGCTACACACCTTCGTTGCTTATAGGCGCGGCAAATCCCGGTACTGAGAGCCCCTATAAACTGCAGCGGCTAATATACAGGCCAGCGGAGTGGTGGGGAGCACTCAGGGGCGTCATTTGGGGCTACAGGGGGGGGAGGGCAAATGCCCCCCCCCCTGGATTTAGAATTTTTGTGTATAAATATATTTTTTGTGTTTTTAAATGTAAATAATGCTAACTTAAGGACATAAAACTGAAGTTTTATTATTAAAGTATCTAATTTATACATGCTTAATTAATAAAAAAGCTGCAACAAGGTCACTGTCGTCAGAAAACAAAATCTTGCCCCCCCCCCCCTGGAAAAACCTGAAATGACGCCCCTGGGAGCACTATTTCAATGTCATTTATCATATTATAACAACAGAAAACCCTATTGAAAGAGTGACGATATTTCCTTGGTGAATCTCCACCTTAAACCATATATCGATTTTTTTCTTAAATGTGTTGGGATAGTGTAAACTATTTCACGCTCGTGTACTCAGATGTACCGTGTAACTCAGGTCCGGACATAACGCGCTGGAGCGACTTTCACGCACCCGAGCCAAGCAGTAACTGATTCCCCTCCACTTCCCCTACCATCAGTCACGTGACAGTAGTGTGCGCCCCGCCACGACCTGGGGTCTGCCCAAGTTTTAGTTTACTTTGCCTCATTATAGCATGCCTTTTAGCTAAGACAAGGCACGATGTCATTTTCGTCAAATATATGTTTAATCAGGCGACAGTCTTAATATTATTAAAAGACATACAAACTGTAAATGTTACAAATATAAGCATCTATTCGCCAATCGACATGGGCTCTCTCTCCCTCTCTCTCTCACTCATCACAAAACTGTGACGTCATTTCAACCCTACTAGCCTTAAATAGCATGTGCGCAAATTGTTTACATTTATTGTAAACAATAAATATTGCGACGTTTTGAAAATACACTACTCATGACAAAATTGTAATATTTCTTAGATTACCAAGGAACACTCATCATTCTTGTATATCGAGTCCAGTATAGGTGGTTCGCGATAAAAAGATAACTTTTGGAGAAATATTGAGTAAAATATTAATTTAAGTTTTTGTGGCTTCAGTTATTAACTATTGGCTACAGTGCAATCAGTGCACATTTATTGTTGCGTATACATTTATGTTTGTTATTAATTTGTGTCAGGAAATAATAATTTAACTGAAAGGATATAACCCACATAACACATTAGCTTACTGCAAGCCTTGCATTTGACTTAAGCATCTATGCTGTCGTAAGTATTTTTTAGCTTTTAGGCTTGCATGACAAGCTTTCTGCAAGTGTATTTAACAAAATTGATTGCAGTTAAATTTCTTTCAAGCGTGCGGTATGCTTGATGGCTTACAAGTTAACCTTAATTCAAGCTTAGTATGTAAGCTTGCAGCAGTTTAAAAATGTGTCAACTAGGCAACTTGCAGCTGGTTTACAGCAAGCTTTCAGGCTTATCGTGACACACTTGTTGCAAGGTTGCTGGTTTGCCTGGATAAGCTTGCAGCAAGCTTGTAGTAAGCTTTTTCTGTTGTCTGGAATGTAAGCTAACGCCAGTTTGCATTTCACTTGATTTTGGCTTGTAATATCAAGCTTACTCACAAGACTTGCTGAAAGTCTGAATCAAGCTTGCAGGAAGTTTACATTTCACTTTAATTTAACTTGCCATAGCAAGCTTGCACAGTAGTCTTGCTGCAAGTCTGAACCAAGCTTGCGACAAAGCTGTATTTGACTTTAATTACACTTACATAGTAATTCTGGTCATGTGATAAGCTGCAAGCATCATGTCCCCTGTACTAAGCTGATATTGCATTGTAATTTTATTTAGTAATTATGAAATATTTTCTAAGTTACTGTTGGTAAATTTACAAACATCAGCATTTCCATAACATAGTTCGTTCTCTTCCAACCGAATCGCACTACTACACCTTCTAAGTATTTGCAATAGTCCAGTGGTGGCCGACCGCTTGGCTCAGGGGTTATCGCTCCAGACTTATGAGTCAAGGGTCCCGGGGAGGTGACATTTAGAGTCACTTCCTCGGGTTTAGGACTGGGTGTTTCTGTTCGTCTTGTCTTGGTGCAAAATTACACAAAAACAAAGTGACTGGTGATTACTTGAATTAGCTAACTTAAAGGGGGAATGTTTGGTGCAGAGGCGAGGTGATAGCCTTGACATTGTACCAAACATTTTACATTAAAAGAAATAATGAACTAACAAAAAAAATTAATAAATAGAAAAAATTAAAAAAAATGTTGGTTTGTATACTTGCTTTGAAGTCGAAGGGTCAGTGGTTCGAATCTTGGCACAGGAGCCGAAATTTAATGTTCAGTAATTTATATCACAAGTCGACGAACAAGGAATATTTAAGATGTAAATTTGAATGGTAGTGAAAATATTGCAGAAAATGAAATTTTTATTTACTCTGCAGGCTCAAAAATTAAGCTTGCAAATCTAGTTTGCAGCAAGCTAACAAATCAAGCGTACAGCAAGTTAGAAATGTGTAAACTAGGCAACTTGCAGAAGGCTAGTAACAAGTTTATTAGTTGCCATTTCATGCTTGCTGCAAGGTTACTGGCTTGCATTAGCAAGCTTGCTACAAACTTGTAGCAAGATATTTGTGCTGTTTGGGAAGTTACAAGGGCTTCAAAAGTGCGAAATTTATACAGAATGACCTATATTAACTTTTATTAATCCTCACAGGTTATCCATATTAAAAGTGCCACCTACAACGCGCTTGAAACACGTCTCAGTGTGGTTGTAAATACGTTTTATTTACGAAACTACTCCACAAACGCACATTGTGCCAATATACGAAAAAAAACCTTAACAATGATGATGGAAATGTAGTTTCAAAGCATCACGCCAATTGTTTCGCCAATTTCCAAAACCTGCTACATCCGAAAACTCAAATTGTTCAGGAAACATTAAAAACATTTAATGTTTGTATTAAAAGTGACACAGCAATGAAAATATTCCAACTTGTGTAGTTGTCATTGTTAAATAAAATTTGTTGGATTTAACAGGATTTATAAATGTTACATGGACTTAAATTATATGTGGAACTGTCGTCCTCCAATATTGTGTACTATGAACGAAAATTGTCTGCAAACATCTATCACTGAATTTTGTGAACACATTTTAAATGATGACAAACTTTAAAAATAAAGAGAAGTATATACACAACTACACCGAATAAGCACTGTTCCATACTTGTCCAAATCGTTATTTATTTTCAGACTGAGAAAACTTAATCCTCATCCACTGGAATGTCACCACAATCATCATCTTCCTGAGGTACAGTTTCTTGTGATAACAGAGAATTTTGAGTTCCAAACAGTTCAATGTAAAACACCAGGTTATCCAACTTGTCCCAGTTTACACCATAATGATTCAGAATCAGGGTCTTTTATGTCTTGAAATTTTTGTGCTTTTACAGTAACACGTTTAGTTATAATATCACGAGATATTTGAGACCACGACTTCCCTCGTTTACAAATACTTTTAGCAACCCCCACATCAACATTGAAGTTACATTCTCCTTGATCTCTGTTGGCTCCATTCTCAGTCTTACTTATCACAATTCACCCACTTGAGTGGGAAAGTGCCAGTTGGCTGGTTTTTTACCTGTCTCTGACACAGCAGACTTCCAGCCATATCGTTGACTTATATTTCACTTTCTTCTCAAGTCTTCCGAAAATTCTGTCCGGTGGGATGTAGGAGTATCGTGATGTAGGGAATAGCAAAATGACTGATTTTAATGATTGTGGGTCATCATTTTGTAATCATGTGCATGACATCCCTATCATAATTTGTTTTTTATTCTAACCACCACATCAATCTGCCACTAATTTATAAGTGAGGATGCCTGTAAAGTCACTTACAGAAACTGTAGTATACTGCAGATGAAATCTGACATGAACCTTTGACAAACTCATTTTCTAGCCATATATAGCAAAAGGTCTTGCCTTTAACTCCTTTTGCCAAATACAACTTTAATAAACGCACATTAACACTTAGGAACTCTCAGAGAATAATGTTCCTCCATTATCAGGACTAGTTTGGTGTTTGTTTCTGCAGTTGTATAACTGTATTACAGGACCATTGCACTTAACACGGTTTGGTTCTGTGTTATTTCATGGACTTAACACAGTTTGGAACTGTATCGACAGTGGACTCATTGTAGTCTGGAGCTGTAGACGTTTGCAATGACTATCCTCTCCTGAAAATAATGCATTATAGAATTGCATCAAATACTACACAGTACATATGAATATTCTCTACATGGCCGTGTTCCTAACTTATTTTCGATAAATGATGGACTTTGCGGGTTTTGGAATCTGGCAACTCGATTACAGAAATAATTTCGGTACACTTCAAATTGGCTAAAAACAACTTTTCAACTTATTATATCGTAAAAACTACTCACTGGATATGTGTACAACTACTTTAGAAACTTGCACTGGACTTTGTCAGGTGCGCAATCTACGAAACCAACGCATGCCCTTTCAGTGTATTGCAGTTGAGCAGATTTTTCAACACCGCCCTTGGTACACTGCCTCACTCACACAAACCCACGGCCAGTAGACGGACGCCTTGACCTACATCTAACTTGTGCATATGTCGATAAAAAACTGTTTTTTATATCATCATGCACCAATTCTCAATGTCTTCATCGATCACACATTCACTCTCTCATAAAGAAATCGCGATAATATAAGAACGCAGTTAGTTAGTTGTTAGACCACAATTTCCCACTGATATGTTCAAACCCCGAAAAATTTTGCATTTTCTGGTCTAGAAGAACAATGTCGCTGTACTGTGGATATTTTCTGACCACTGCTGTTTTCGTTATCGCATTTTGGCGATGCTCCATACTTATCTCATACCATCTTCCAGGGTAAGCAGATGTCTGCGATGCTCCATACTTTTCTCATACCAACTTCCAGGGTAAGTAGATGTCTACTGCCAGCCGCTCACTAAGTTTGTAGTTTTTATATGAATAGGTAATATTTTTTTTAATTCACATATACATTCTTAAGCACATACGTAACATCGTAACATACCCACATCCACGTGGGGTTATCCGCGATTGAAATTCACAATTAAAACTCCACTAGTTTTAACATTGTGATCCCTCGCGTCGTGTGAGAGATACTGCACAGCAGGCAGGTTGGTGTACGTAGGTACTGCATGTTGTCGCTCCGAAATTTCAGGGTGGTTAAGGGAGGGGAAGCGAACCGAGATACCAATGTAGAGAGAATATTGCGAACCCTAGACTCTTGCGTTGTGTGGGTGGAGAGAGGGATGATAAGGTGAAGCGGCAGACAAGAGTGTCAATAAGCGAGGCGGAGTGAGGCATGAATGTCAGCTCGCACAGGAAGATAATAACTTGCTGACTGCACGTGTACAACGGCAGTTTGAATGGGGTCGGGACAATGACATAGGCACAGTGCATGCAATGCTAGGATCGATTCAGGAACCTTATAGGGGGCGGATAATTGATTGCAGACAGGAACCAGTACATGTGAGAAGCGTCCATATTCATCGCTCTTTGGACACAATACCATCAATCAACGTGATAGTTAGATACTTGTGACTTCACACATATACACTCTTTCCCTTCGTCAGCCAACTGGTGGACAGTCCATAACAATGCCGGGTTAGTTCACTATGGACATCCTTCAGAATAAGGCTACCTGATTTAAAACAGAATATTGCATTCCATGTGCGGGATATTTTTCTTAAAGCCTCGTGCACAATGGACTGATGTTATTTGGTACTCGTCGGCTCTGTACCGCAACTTACCACCTACGTTCCTAAACACATTAATATAATTGCTGCGCTGAAATTTTGATACTAACAAGTAAGAGAAACAATTATTTTGCGTAGGATAGATTATTAAATTCGACTGCCTGGATATAATGTATTTTCCTTTTGCGATATCTTTCAGTATCATAAGTTCGGCAGTAAAAAGTTGAGGGACGGTATTGTACCACGTCATTTTGTCTATAGAATTATGTGTGCCATATGTCCGACATAGCTATATGTATATATTTTTGCGAGATTGCCAAAGACATATTTTCATAGAAAGTTAAAACAAATATATTACCGCAAACTGGGAAAATGGCTTGTTGCGAATTGACAGCATCTTAGAAAATGGAATTAATTACAAAATTATCTTTCCAAAAAGACATTTGAAAATCCGTCTCCAGTAACATTTTTAGTTAGTAGACAGGTGGTATTGCCGTGACTTTGCAACTTGTCATGGGCCAATTCCTCGGCCTTCTGAACACATTAATATTTTAGCACTGACAAGCCAAGCTATTGTCAAAATGTGTGTACAGTATTGCGGCATTGTCAAAAAGACCTTGCGATCTGGGAAACATTCGGAGCACTACTACAAAAATAAATTTTACCACTGTCAAGCCGAGATGATGGCAAAGTCTGTAAAGGTAGCTCTCCCCGCCTGTATTATCGGCACTATGTAACTTAAATTAGAACATTAAAATTTTAGTAAAGAGTGTTAATGTAATTCATGGTCATTTAGTCCAATAAAGGTCTTACAGTCATATAGTGTTGCGATGCGATATAATTATTCACAGTTACTATATTTGTAGATTGCAGTATTGTATTGTATTCATAATGCAGAGTTATTACAGGGTGTAGCTATAATTGTTAAGAAATAAATAAATATAATCTAATAACTTATTTATTAAATATATTGCTTTTTTAAACACACAAATATCACAGATATTCAAGAACAAGAAGAACTGTTGTTTACAGAAATATATCACAATCGTTTTAAGCTTAACAAAGTACGAATTACACTTATTGTTATTTTACTACAATGACGGTACTTTCGACGTCCATGAATGTTGGTGTGAATGTATCTAAAATTTATGGCTTGAAATATTTATGTTCCCTTGTTGGTTTGATAGTACAGAATGTTACATAAAGTGCGACTTCGCTTATGCAGTTTCGGACATGTAATGTTAAAATATAGATTTGGTGCTAGCAGGTCACCATAGCATAGTCAATTAGCCGTCAGTCTACGTGTAAGAGGTCCTGGATTCGAATCCCGGCGTGGGCATGGCTTTTGTGTTGTCATTCACTGCATTTCACCCTAATTGTTTCTTTAAGTCCTCGTTAAAGGGCCGTAAAACCCTCTCATACCTCACCACCTTGTTTTGATGTTCAAAATATTAACACACTTGGTCAACAGCTGCTGAAAAATGTGTTGAGTATAACATATTATACACAGGGCACTGGGTAATGTCAAGGTTTTGAGGGTGGAACTGCTACATTTGCAGTGAAGTGACCATAGTCTGTCAGGAGTGGTGAAGGACTGTCAGAAGTTGTCTTGTTATGTTCACTGGTGAACATCTGATTCAATAATGGTCATGCTTATAAAATGTGTATGTTTTATTCACAAGCATATTGTGATTTTACCATAGAACTTTTAAATTTGACACGTCACAAACTAACCGGTTACACATTTTATATAATATAGTGCACATGCTACGTATGATTAACCCCGTTACAAACTTCCGTCCAGCTCATTGCAAGGCTGGTGTCTGCTTGGTAGAGTCCATAATCCATTAGAAGATATGCAATTTGGGCGCGAATCTCTTCATAAAATCCCAACTAAACTTGTATGGACATTCGACATCTGGACGCAATATCTCTAATACCCAAATAACGGTCGGAAATATAAGCACACTGCCCGACATTGTTACAAACTTGGGTCAGGAGTGACCCTCCATAAGGCTTAAAATTCACCCATTTGAAGCTTACCTCTGCGATCTCGTAAGTTTCTTATGGGTTAAACAGAAGAGTCATGTTCATTAACTGGTGACCGCAATGCACTTAATTATCCCTTTTACACAAACATGTTCCACTATTTTGATTTTTCAATGATGATGTCATTTTCTACACACCACTTATATAAATTCTCAGGATTCTGAAGAGAGGTTCATAACATAAAGTGATCATCATATTTTTCTCGCAATTCAGGAAATAAAACATTTTGTACCTCAATTATATTATTAGAACATAAAAATTACTCAGAATTATCTCTAGCTTGGTGACATTAATCGTAGCACTCCAGACACGATGTTTGATAAGTAAACAAAATTCGGTGTAGTTAATGTTTACATCAGCCCAGAAAATACTGTGGAAATTATGCAGTAACTATATGTTTGTGTGTTTATATTAACACGTAAATTTAACCAATAGAATGGAGGCCTAACATAGATGTATTCCCGTCGCAATTGAGCGACACGTATATTAACTCTTACAGAAAAATCATTGCTGAAATTGAAGACATTGCGTTGCGACACAGGCAACAGTGTTATAATCTTTCTGGTAACGTAATGACTTTTTCGACAATATGTTTAGTAATTTCACACGCGCATTGTGTGTGGTTAATTATAATTAATAAAGTAAATAACTGTGTGTCTGCTGGAAATGTTTGCATTAGTAGTTATTTCAATTCTCTAATTAACAAGTTAAGAGAATCGGTTTGTTTAGACACATGAAACATAAACCTGGGGTCTTTAGCCACAAACACATACAGTGATTAAATAGGGGGTGCGGCGTTTGTCCTAAATTCGTTTGTCCTAAAACCATTTTTCGAGGTTTTGTTGCTTGAATTTCGTTTGTCCTAAAATCGTTTGTCCTAAAGTCATTTATCCTAAATTCATTTGTCCTAATGTTGTTTGTCCTAAATTCGTTTGTCCTAAAATCATTTGTCCTAATTTAGTTTGTCCTAAAATCGTTTGTCCTAAAATCGTTTGTCCTAAAATCGTTTGTCCTAAAATCGTTTGTCCTAATTTCGTTTGTCCTAAAATCATTTGTCCTAAAAGGCATTTGTCCTAAATTAGTTTGTCCTAAAATCACAATTCAGTTTTCAAATTCGTTTGTCCTAAAATCGTTTGTCCTAATTTCGTTTGTCCTAAAGTCGTTTGTCCTAAAGGGCATTTATCCTAAAATCGTTTGTCCTAATTTCATTTATCCTAAAATCATTTGTCCTAAAATCGTTTGTCCTAATTTCGTTTGTCCTAATATCATTTGTCCTAAAG
>PNEQ01056808.1:0-15544 GCA_003012365.1 Medauroidea extradentata
AGAAAGAGAGAGAGAAAGAGAGAGAGAAAGAGAGAGAGAAAGAGAGAGAGAAAGAGAGAGAGAAAGAGAGAGAGAAAGAGAGAGAGAAAGAGAGAGAGAGAAAGAGAGAAAGAGAGAGAGAAAGAGAGAAAGAAAGAGAGAAAGAAAGAGAGAAAGAAAGAGAGAAAGAAAGAGAGAAAGAAAGAGAGAGAAAGAGAGAGAGAAAGAGAGAGAGAAAGAGAGAGAGAAAGAGAGAGAGAAAGAGAGAGAGAAAGAGAGAGAGAAAGAGAGAGAAAGAAAGAGAGAGAAAGAGAGAGAGAATGAGAGAGAGAGAAAGAGAGAGAGAAAGAGAGAGAGTGAGTGAGTTAGTAACTAAGTCTGGACTCGTAGGCGCCATTTTTGTATTAACTCGACTCTTGCAGCACAAACACACACGCACACACTATCTAGGCATGTCATCGTTAATAGGACACAAGTACCAAACACAGAACAGCACAAAGGCACACTGAAAAAAAAAGGTTCAGTGCATCACTAATTTTGGTTTCTATTGATAAGTGTCTAGTAAAACTTTTTTAGGTTTATTTTTCCACAAAATGCTACCAACATCAAGTCTATATGATTGCAAGAAGACATCTGTGCTCAGTGTTCTTTTTTTTTTTTTGTGACATGGATTGGTCATATTGATTGTTTGTAGGTCTGATTTTAATGAGAAGATGTCTGTCTATTGATATAAATTTGAACTACAGTTATTACGTATTTTCCATTATTCGTGTGAAACTGTATGGATGTCAGATTATGTATTCGCGATAAGACACTCAATGCTCTGTGTTCACTCTTTTTTCTTTAGGACATGGGTTGGTCATTTTTAATGTTCAGGGGTACCCTTTTAATCGGAAGATGTCCGTCTTGTGATATTAATTTATATTTTAATCTTAACTTGTCTTACTTTCCCTCAAAATGCCACAAAAATCGAAGTCCCATTGGAAACACATTGCGGAAAAAAATATTTAATTTTAAAATTTTGGTGAAGTGGATAGGGCAAAATTGGCTTCAATCGATTTTATGAAGGCAGCGATGTTACAAATGTCATAAATTAAACTGTCAGTATTTGTAAAATTGAGGGTCCAGTGTAGATCCTTGTTATCTTTACCTGAGAGTAAAGTGCTGGCGACACAAAGGATATAGGCACGCAGTATCTAAATCCTCTATTTCTCCGCCCTAGAGTTGGGTGCTGGCGTGACAAGGGATCTAGTCACGTGCTCCAGCTGTACTGACAGCTAAGAGACGCACGCTTCACTACGAGACAAAAATATAACGCTCATCAATATTTTGTACCATAAATTTGATTAAAAAAAAAATGGGGCACTTGTTTTGATTTGTGACTAAAAACACAATCCTTGTAACATCATACATCTCCACAGCGTTCAGCTTAACTTTCAGAAGATTTTTAAAGTGCCAAAAATGTTCATTCATATAAGACGAGCAATTTTTGAAGGCCAAAAATATGTAAAAATCATTGTCTTATATGCCGGAAAATACAGTATCACTTAGAGCTTAAGACAACTCCCTAGCTGTGTTTGAGATGTGTTGCAGTGAGTTGCGAGTGTTCTTTTTGAGACAAAACAATTTAAATTGCAATACATTTTATGTACAGAAAAACAACACACACTTCAAACTATGACTCTATAAAATTCAACGCGTTTATCAAAAACACTATTTTTATAAACACTTAAAATTGTCTAAAAAAGGCTTTGTCAGACCACAATTTCTGTAAAAATACTAACCATATTCGAATAACTAAAAATTAAAGCATGCACTGGACTTTAAAATATACTTTCCACAGATAAAATGATATGGTCACCACTTGAAATTCCATGGGCAAGAATACTAGTAAACTACCGCACATCAGTTTCACATGCGCATAAAGGAGATATTGCTTTACAGACACTAGTCAGCGGCACTCTTTAACACTACATTGATTTTGTGCCTCACACACACAAACACACATTTCCATCTAGGGAGCCACCTTAAGCATTTCCAGGTTCGTGGACAATGTCGTGTCACATAAATATCAAATTAGGTATAACCAAACCAGACATTTAATTTCAAAATAAAACAAAGTATGCTGCTGGGTGTTTTCTTGCTATAAATCCATGTCTGTTGCTGCTCAGACATTAACTTTTCCTATCTCACATGTCTCTGATTCATTAGCCAATTGATTATCCTGCACACAATAAAATATGTAACACAGCCAGATGTTATATTTCACAACACCCAAGACATTATTAACCATAGCCTGAATTGAGGGTACAGTTTTAGAAATGTCCTGTGATAGCAGTGATGTGAATATCCACAAAATACCTTAACATTTAGGCTGCTCTCGAGCACACCATGTCACCTACACTGAACAGCCACAAAATATACATATCCCAAATTAACCACGACTCTTTAATTTAATGCAGCCTACAATGTGGGCTAAGCTCAAATTTCATGATCATTCACCTACGTATACGTACAAAGTGTCTCAAAAATATATGAACACTTAAATTATGCAAGCAATGTAAATTAATATAAAAATAATCTGCATGAGTTAAGTACCAAGCATGAGTAATTATTTTTTTGATGCTGTCTTTCTGAACTACACATGCAAATTCTTTTAATGCTCAATAACACTGCAAATGTGTGATTCCAGGACTACCTTCCTTTGGGACTTCAAGAAGTCTAGTCTTTACTGGTATGCAACAAAGGCTGTGGTCAGAGCACACCAAGTTAACATCTGTGTAACGCTGCATGTTCCTACCCTAGCAGCCATTGATAGTGGGAGAGAAGGTCCTCACAGAGGCATGGCTAAGGGCCAGGCTTCAGTTACCTGCCCCCAGACGTAGCCTTGAGGTGGCATGATCACAACCCAGCTATACTGTAGTTCCTAGAATCCCCACACTAATGGATAAGGATCACCAGCAAGATACATATCCACTTTTCCCAATCAGCCAGCCTCCTAACCCAACACTGTCCTCGAGTGACTTGTAGCCAGGTGCCTGAGAGATGAAATAAAGCCAAGAACAATTTGGCCCATACCCGACACATACTACCAACATAGTTGCAAACTGCCCCATTTAATTCAAGAATGGCACAGTGACAAACAAAATACAAGCAACTCTGTGATAGTTTTGACAATGAAGCTGAAGTTACAACTAAACAAAATCAAGAGACTTTAAAATACAATGTTATGTGTCAGACAATTTTAGCATAACTGAATTCCAGCATGTGAGAATAAATAAGGATTGGAAGATCAGCAGAAATTCTACTTTACACAGGAAAGTTTCCACACCTTCTCCGATTTTTTCAGATTTTCCCCACCTAGACCCTACAAGAATTTTAATTAAATTTTTTGCATTACACAGAAAAATACATACTTGCATTAAATTTTTTTACTTCCTTGAATTTTTAAAAATATGAACATTGTCTTTCTTGGTTTTTAACTGACTGCCGAAAGGAAATGAGTACACTTTTCTAGTGGGTAATCACACAAATGGTATTAGCAAAATATCTAGACAATACCGACTCTAGAATCAAATTATACCCAATATGCCTTGTTTTATACCTAAACCATACTAGAAACGATGTACATTGTGAATTGGAGTCTATTGATCCCAGATTACAGGGATATTCCACTTTAAGCTGAAACTATCCGACATGAATGCAAATAAAACAAAGGTAATTGATTTAAACAATTACTTCTTCAGTGAACTAACTATATAACTAGATGCAGCACACGACACAAAGGGACTCGGTGTCAAAAAGTGATTGCAAACTGACGTCAAGCAGACAGAGGTGCATGCACACCACTAGCCATGCCTCACCAACACCCAGCAAGCCAAGGATACGGGATGTTTCCGGTCATGACGACGCAAGGGTTGTTAGTGATCGACAGCTCACGCAAGGCAGTCAGGTGAGCCAGGTGCGATACCTCGTTCAGGTCCGAAATATTGTTGTTGGCAAGCGTGAGCGTGACCAGGCTGGTTGGCAGGTGACGCTCGCACTGCCGCAACTGCGAGATGCGATTCGTGTGCAGCAGCACTTCCTGTAACACAGAAGAGCAGAACATGTACGTCACTTATGTACCACTATTAGGAGACAATTCTGCCTTCAAAATTGCAATGCGTATTGATTATGTCCGCTTAAAACAGCTTTGTGCAGCTACTTTCAATCTTGATATTAAATACAACATAAGTTAATACTAAGAACATTTATTGAAATATGCAGGACTCAAAAGTCAATAATGTACCGAAATTTAAAAAATTGAATCCTAGAAAAACAATTCTTGAATCCTACCAACTTAGCGATTATTGATTAAACATGTTGCTAAAATGATCCATTTGATATGAATACAGCATAGCACGCAGGGTTGGGTCAGTAGAATATGTCCTGTAGAATATTAAATTTTCTACATATTCTACATGTATAATATTCATATATTTACAGCCTGCTTTTTAAAGTGTCTTTTTGTCCTCTGTACACCAATTGGTATTATACGAATGATGGTGAAATTTACTTATAGCTTTGTGATAACTTGGAAGCATTCATGAAAGGACACACAAAGTTTCATCTAGTGACACTTAAAAAGAAATCACATACCGGAAATTTATATACAAATATATATTTAGATTACATTATGTATAGTCTTACACACTGTTTCATCTAGTGATACTTAAAAGAAATCACATTCTGGAAATCTATGTACAAATGAATAGGCCATTTAGTTATGTATGATCTTAGAACATCTCAATATTCATCAGAAGCAACATCAGAAAGTTTTAATGTGTGGTAGACGTGCAACAACTTCTTGGAACGTTCAAAGGTTAGTCGATTCCTCAATGGACAGTGAACAAAAGACCAGTTACTAAATACTCTCTCCAACTGTGCTGATGATGCAGGCATATTTAGCAGTTTCAAAGCAAGTGTGCTTCATACTGGATGTTTACGTTTTGCAAGCTCCCATAATACATATGGTTTATAGACTCCTTTTGTTTTTAGTGTTGTGAACACACTTCCTGCTGCTAAACTTTTGAAACTGGCCAAGTCTTCCAATCCTTTTGTGTCAAGTTCATTGAAAAGGAAGTCTTCTACCTAAAAGAGAAAAGAATATAAAATTTTGATTCCAAACTTGTATTTCATCAACAAAATGACTCTGTCCAGAATAGAGTGCAATTGGAATTTTGGGGGGGAAAAAGTTGGCTTTCACTTACCTATGTGATTCAAGCCTTTTCACTGCAGTGTTCTTCAGCATCTTTTTACAAACTGTGCACAGAGCCACACATTTATTATTTTCTTTGGCATACTTAAATCCTTGCTGACTCCATAAAGTATGTTTTGGTCTACCTGCCATCTTGTATTAACTGTATGTGTGTGGATGAAAAAAAAAGCACATCTATGGCAGTAGTACCAAACCATCTTAACAGAATTTACTTAACTTATACTTAAGTATTTTTGGACTTTGTGTTTGTAATAAAATATAATTAATAATAATAATAAATGGGTTGGCAACAAAAACTTTTCATTGGTTGTTATAATCAGTTAGAGAGTTCCAATAAAATAAATATAGTTACATACATAAGTGTAATTTATTCTGTGTAATAGACCTGAAAGTCTTGAACACTCCTTTGATGGTATGTCCTACAAAGATTAAGTGGACAATGAGTTTCTTTTAGTATTTTCTAGACACGTTGAAAAAACAAAACTATTTTTAACAGATCTGGAAATGGCAGGCTGACAGTTATAGGGCACTATTAATAATCATTTCCGAAGTCTGATACTGGGATTCATAAGTTTAAAAAATATGCCAAATACCTGAAATGTACATTTTAATTTATTTTTAAATATTTTACATATTCTACGTATATTCTACATATTCTACATTTTCTACATATTCTACACTATTTTCTACATGTATGTAGAATATTAATATTCTACACGTCATTACCCAACCCTGAAGCACGACTCAAAATTTTAGAGGGCACATGTTCAAAATAAATTAATTTTCTTGGAAACTTAACAATAATTCTTTGTAAAACATAGACACCAATATAGGCCATATAAGAACGTATACAACTATGTCAAATAATCGCAATGCTAACATTTTCCATTTTATAGGCCAACATTTTTTGGTTATTTTGATGTTACGGGATTCAGAAGGGAGTATGTGCTGGCAGTGGCTAGAGCAATCGCATCCCAACAAGTCGATCCGGGTTTGATTCTTGGACAGGTTGATCCCTGAATTTTTACATTTGGGAATCATGCCAAACAATGTCACTGGTTGGCACGTTTTTTACAGAGATCTCACGTTTCCCCCACCCCTTAAATCCAGTGCTGCTCCATACTTACATCATTTCACCCCTCATCAGCATTGAAGACCTAGATGTTAACTGAGATTTTTAAATGTTTGTTGCAATGGGAGTTTACAATCCAATAAAATTTAATACATGTTAAGTGCTGACAAAAATTGTTTCAATCACTATGATGTAGAATATCTAAGAACTTCAGCATCAAAAGTGTTAGGTTTAATTAAATGCATCAATTATTCAACCTTAAACTGAGATTCTACCTTGATTAGTTTGTTCTAAATTTAAATACTGCTCCATCATTTTTTACTCTTCTGGAATTTTAAATATGCGTCAAGTCTTAAGTTCAATCAATGTAATCTCAATCACAAAGTCAAATGATACAGTCTTCAGAATATATAAAATTATAAAAAATATGCAAACCTATTAAATTATAACACATCTAGACCAACACCTACATTACTTCCAACAATCTAAATCAATATGCCAGTCATTCTCCCCCTCATGACCATCATACTCTCTCACGGTGGCCACTCACTGCAACAACGAAAATTCCCTGATTTCCATGACAGAAAACCAAAAATTTCCCTGTTTTGCAAGTATGAAAACAACATTTTTAAAATTTTACTCAACACATTTTCCAATAAAAATAAATATTTCAAGTCCTTTCTTACACTACTGCCAGTGAACTTGACAAAACATTCAGCAGAAATAACTACAAACTTGACAGTGGTGTATAATCACACCTACATGACTGTAATATTGTTAATAAAAATGCTATAATGTCTCAAAACTCCATTATATTTCTTCCTACGACTTTTGCGGAGGTTCAAAATTAACGAGGAAAGAAAATTCCCTGAAATGTCTCAGATGAACCAAAAATTTCCTGAAATTTCTCCGATATTTCCAGGTGGCTACATTCCTTGATAATTCCAGGTTTTCCAGGTGGGTAGCCACCCTGTACTATAGTTAGGTTCTTTATTTACAATACATTTTGTATATGTTTCATGTTCTTTTAAGATTCTTTTTAGTGCTGTCTATTTGTTTTCTGACTTATAGAATGTTATCTATCTCGGTCTAACCCGGGTGGAAGGAGGCAAACTCCATCACCCTGCTCAACCTGACAAAGTTCTAGATTATAGTCTACAAATTTGCTTTATGCTTATTTTATGTTATGTATATTTTTGTTGATGATGCCTAATTGCCACTCTGCTGTCTTTGTTATTGTAATGTTTATGTGATTGTATATTGCGTTCCTCCATCATCAAAATCTTGGAGTCGTTCAGGGGCACTAAGTATGTTTAAATAAATTAACAACTAAACAAACATTTGCTAAGCAATGTACATTTAAAACGGTCTGACAGAGTATGGGTTCACTTTCTCAGAGGACAGACAAGAGTAACAAAATAATTCTAGAACAACATTGATTCCATATTTTATAAAATAACAGCAATTAAGTGCGTGCCGTTCACACCTGCAACTAAGAGTCCTGCATTACAGTGCTGATAATAACAAGCACTAAAGTAAAATCCCAGATGCCTTGTACATATCTGTCTCCCTTGGATCCCCTTGACTGACCAAATTGTTCTCTCCACACAAAAATGTTGCTATGTGGCAACATATGCAATAATCCTAGTGTGATGAGTTGCCAGCCAAACACAAGGCAGAGTTCGAAAAAACACAATCCTGACAACAAAATGAGCAAGTACGCGCGAATCCGATTTGGGCACACTGTCCCTCTCACCTTCTGTTTTCTACTCTCAAAGACGAGTGTCAAATTTATATCTAGCAAAACCATTGTTACCACGCACATTATAAAAGAAACAACTTGTAGTGCTAAAAATAATAAAAATATATATACCCTAATTTGGAACTACACAAAAATAATCAGTGTTGTTAAAAGTACACAGAAAAAGTAATTGGGCTCAATTACAATTACTCTGGTGAAAATGTAACTAAATACAAGCAACAATTACTTTACGTAGAAGTAATCAATAAAATTACAATTACAATTACTCTTCGCCACCATTTTTAACTAACTTACGATTAAATTATTTACACTTTATCTAGTTTACTAACCGTGATGTGTTTCTTTAAATTTAAGGCAGTAGTTGATTTGAATAATTTATTTCCACGACACAACTAACACCTCACAGACATATTCTCTTTGCTCTGCTTTCCAGACAATTCAAAATATTTATCCAGGTAAGGAAACGGAAATCTGTCTTTATCAGCATTTGAATTCGTCGCTGTATCACTTTGGTTACCGACACAGTCCATGATCGCGAGTCAACGAGCATTAGCGTATTACTTGATTGATTTGTGACGCTACGGAGGTGCGAGTGTACACAAAGTAAAGACAAGAAGTCAAAGATAACTGTGTAGAGCCCGGCAAGCCACTTCTGTGTTTTATCACTTCTGACCATAGATGTTGTGTATACGATCCACTATAAGTGTAAAACAAAACTTAGCTAATCCATGCAAGTGTGTTGTTCGTCTTACTCTTTATTTTATCCAAAATACATCAAGATAATAAACGTAACAGGAAATATACACAATGTAACGATTACATTTAATGTTATGTATTCCAATTACAAACATGATGATGCTGTCATACATTTCTGACAACATTGATCTGTTTCAAATGAATATGAAGTGCATAGTTGCAATACGAGAAAAATAAAAATATTCACTTAGCAGCATTATTGTCACTTTTCCAAACGGCACCCTCACTCCACCATGACCAAAGCTTTTAACTCTCTGCACAGTAACTATAAAGAACTATACCTTTTCAATAAAATTAAATTTAAGAACATAATTGAAAGTGATCTTTTTAGTCATCCCTTTTTCAGTATAAAAGAATATTTGAACCACTAAAAATTTTTGCCTGAAACTGATTTATAATGTTATGTATAGTACTTAGGTAAAGCTTTTTTTAGTTACGTCAAATATGCAAATAATGACTGTGTAACTTGTGTCTGTTTTTTCCCTACTTTTATGTTACTATTTATCATGAATGGTAATGTTAAAATATATTTGAAATAATGCACGTATTGTAAGTAATCATGACATAGTCCTCATACCAGTTGTTCACAACAACAATATGTAAGGTATCTGTGGAGTGAAGAAAATAAATAAATAAACAGTATGATGACGTCATGCGAGGAAGTATTCAGGATTGCAGAAAGTGCCAACGGTCATACAAAAGACAAGTTCCAATTGTATTAAGAACGGAGAACCTTATTTCAATCAGTTTTTTACGAAGTGTTATTTAATTTATTTATTTCAAGATGGATTATGATTTCTGGGTTGAGTTATTTAACACGTTAGGCCCTATTACATTACTGTATTCCAATGTAACTACCTACCTATGTTACAAATGCGTCTATAAAATGTAACTCGATAATAAGTCATCTGAAACACTTTTTTGAACAGTTTTAAACAAGTATCTATTGAAATACGTACTGCCAGTGCATTTTAATGTTGCAAGTGCTTTGCTTTTCGAAATTATACTTGGTGGGGTGTTGTATTTTTAATTTGTCAGTATTGTTTTCAGTGTTGTTAAGTAATGAATTACAAGTAATTGGATTACTTGTAACGATTACTTTTACAGTAATTTATACTTATAACCAATTACATTGAAAAATGTGTAATTCATATAGTCAGAGTAAGCATTCCTTCACTTCTAAACAACCTCATACAAGACCCCTTAGTTCACATATTACATATACTAATTACCTTCTTCTGAAGGATGAACACCATACAAGCAGCTTGTGAATTACCCCAAAATATGACTCCTTAAGACATTACACGCTGGACTGGAAGTATGCATAATAAGCTTACTTCAGTGTTTCTTTCGCAGATAGTCGAGACAGAGACACCTTAAGGAATAGCAAGCATCACTCAATTTTATAATATTGAGTTGCACAAACAATTTCCAATTCAGTCTACAATAGTTAGGCATAAAAGTTAACTGAATCCACATTTTTAATATAATTTTCAAGGCACTTCACATGTAAGTTTACACTGGAAATTTTTTTTTTTTGTAGTATGCATAACACAGTTTGTTGTATCTATCATTAAGGCCAACCTGTTTACTGTGAACCATTCTAATAATTTTTTGAAAATTGCAGTAGTGATTTTCTCAAGTTTCCCTTGAAATTTTGAGTTAGTTATGCTTGTGTCATCTGCGAACAATATAGTTATGTCATCAGGACCTAAGTAGGCTGGTAAATAATTTACATTATATATATATATATCTCAAAAAGTGTAAAGGTCCCACGATTGAACCTTGTGGGACTCCATGCCTAATTTTATCAGCAGGCCTACCTAAAGTGATGTCCATACCTGTCAATGAATCCCTTATTAAAACTTTTTGCTTACAACTGTCAAGACATAATTTAAATAGTAGACTGAATATATCATTTGTACCTTATAGATTTAATTTCCGAATCAGCATTTCATGGTTAACACAGTCAGTCTTTAGAAACATCGCAGAAGATTCGTAAGACATGTTTGTTGTTGAATAAATTTTTAATAGGTTAGTGGTAAGGTGATATCGGCTGCTAACAAGCTTTTACTAAATTCACGCTACAAGGGTGATATTATTTTATGAGATTCAAAATCTTTGCCTCTTTTTATGTATAGGTTTCACAACAGCAACTTTTAACCTATTAGGAAATTCTCCTGTACATAACCTACAATTACAGATGCCAGTAAAAGGACTACATAGTAATTAAATTTGCAAATTTAATTTTTTCATAATTATGCTATTTATTTTATAAAATCCATGGGAAATTTTGTGTTTAATGGCCTTTATAATAGCTTATATTTCTTGAGGTGAAATACTTGTGATTTCCATTTTTGGCCAGACCTGTGGATTTTATTTGAAGAACGTATTTATTCAAAACTTCATCACACCGTTCCTTCACGACAAGAGACAGTACCCAAGAAATAAAATAGTTATTGAATTTTTTGCTACCATTTTTGGTGCATTTACTTTACAATCTCTTCCTTTTAAAGTTAATGCATTGTTGGTATCATTTGAATATTTAGAATTCTTTTTAATAACATTTCAAATTGTTTTTATTTTATTTCTGGATTGATTGCTATTTTATTGTGTGGAGAAACTGAATACAGCCATAGAAGATGTCAAATATGTACACAATATTATGTAATAAAATAACAATAGAATCATTCCAGTCAAGTGGTCTAAACATATAGTGACTATCTTCAATCTTGACGAAATGTGGTGTAAGTAAAGACCTTTACGTAGGAGGATCTTACACAAAATTTCACATTGATTAGTAATATAGTCTGGGTGCTGGAGGCTCCTGCAAAAAATGGACATCATAATACCACCGCATATGTAAATAAATGGCAAAGTTTCAAATGCTATTGTGGCACATCTGCAGCAACTAACATCCTGAAAACCAGCAACCTAGGATTACATTTTGTCACTTCAATTTTGAGCTGACTTTTGCTTTCCATAATTTTACTACAGTGCTGCCTAAATGCCTGTACTACTTCTGCTAGCTCATCAAGCCTATAGCTGCTTTCAGTTTGTCAAAAGAGCAGCATCTAAGTTTATTTGATTCTGCAGATATTTGCCTCTGAACTAGTTCTTCATCGTGAATTTTACCATATTTTAAGCTGACATAGCAAAGAACTATCTTCTTCTCTGATCGAGTTCTTCCTAGCATGGTTAGAAAGAACATATTTTTTTCTTTAGGAATTTTCTTATGTCATGTTTTTGTCATAATGTTTAAAGCAAGAAAATACTTTCAAAATTCACGTTATTTACCTACCTACGTGACTTAGAACTTTGCGACAAAATCAGCATCAAAGATAGCAATTTTCCAACCACTTAAATGATTTGTACCACATAAAGTGATAAATTAAAATACAAGTAAATTCTAATGTAAAAGTATGAGTAAATCATTTCTTTTATTAAGGATCATGTAATAATTGACCAAAATTGAAGAAAAATTTTTTATATTATAAACATAAAATTGTTGCGTTGGTTCATGGTGGCTGAGCCACTACCAGTTTTATCTCTGAAATATATGATTACTGTATATTAATAAAAGCATAAATAGATAACCCCATTGCCTATGGGTCATGCCAGATAGCCAGGCAAGGTCAGTTATGGGTGTGGAGTCTCTTTACCATAGGTTTCCAAGCCCAGTATGGGTTTCTTACCATGGATCCCATGTCAATGTTGGGTTTATGGTTCCCAATCTGGAGTGATGCACTGTTCAATTAAATAATAAGAAAATTATCAATGAAAAAACGTGGACTTAGCTATTGTTTTATAATTTATTGGAATTTATTTTCAAATGCTTGACAGTAGCACTTCTGAAAAGTTGTACTGTCTTCCCATTGTTGTTGTTGTATGAGGTGGAATGTTACCAATGCAATAATAGGTATGCTGCTCTGGTATCCAGCGGATGTCTCTTCTAGGATGACAGTAAAATGATCTAGCATTCCATGGGAATGCATAACTGCTATTCAAAAAAAATTTTGTAGATGTTGCCAATCCACCATTTTTTGTCATAAATGCAGGCAATCCAGGCTGAAGGCTTGCAACTGATAGGGATTATGGCAAATGGGTTCAAATGGGCAACAAATGATGTAGAGGAATCATTTGAAACTCTGCTGACATGAATTTCAACTTCATTAATGGGCCCAAAGTGATGGTTTTCCCTGGTTCCTACTACTGTACGGCCATCCTTAACTCTTTCTACTTGTTTTGAGGAAACTGTTTCAATTTATTCAAAGGAAATGAAAAAGCATTTGATCCGTTTGACCTGCTGCTTACAATAGTCAAACTGATCTTTTAGCGTCAAGATTTTATTATTGACAGGACGTTGAAGGCTGACACGTGCTGCTGATCGCTTAATAGCTCCACCATAATAGCTCCACCAATGCCATCACAAGGTGACTTTCCATGGCTTGTGCTGAAAAAGTTCCACTCGGCAGTACAATTGAAATTGTTTTGAAGATGGTACAAATTCATGAAGTTCTTGTAATTCTTGTACTGTGCAGCAGAGCCATCATTGAAGTAGTACGCATGCACTACCTATTTCACCAACATTGTTCTTTAGATAGGTACTCAATTAGATAGGATAAAAAGACATGCACAGCGATGCAGTGTCATGCTGCAGGCAATCACTGACAATAGAAAAGCTGATGCTTTGCAATTGGCTGGCATTCTTGTAGAACACTACAAAGGGAAGCAACGTAGCTAGACCATTTCCCCAATGAAAACCTTGAACTGCAAGAAACCCCTACTGGGCTTGGGAAACAGTGGTAAAGAGACCCACCTGTGGCTGGCTTTGCCTGGCTATCAGGCGCGACCCATAGACGATGGGGTTATAAATTCATGCTTTCATTGATAGAATCATATCTTTCAGAGCATAATTGGTAATGGCTCAGCCTCCATTGACCAATGCAAGGATTTTACGTTTATAGTAGAAAGAATTTCCCTTCAATTTTGGTTAATTATTGCACGATAAAAAAAATTATTTACTCAAGCTTTTATATTAGAATTTGTTTGTATTTTCAATCTTCATCACTTTACGGGGTACAAATAATTTGAGTGGTTGGAAAATTACTATTGTGAGGCGGTACCCACCACTTAGGCCTTTATTATTTTATGTCTTAATTTTATTTTATTTATTTTCTTATGTTTGATTTATTGAATTTACTATTATCTATTTAATTATTTTGAGGCATTGTTGACAGGAGTTTGGTAAGGTATTGTTTGGCATTTTATCTGTATCAGTTTTGAAATTGTTCAATTTTATATGTATTTAATTTGGATTGTTTAGGCTGAGGCAACTTTGTGTTTTAATTTAAATTTAATATTATCATTTGCAGCTTAACTGTTATTGTATTGTAACATAGAGCTGGGTGTATTGTTGGCTAGTTCTGTTTGATGGCACAGGTGTGCCTTCCCAGTTCCAGGAATTGCTATATGTAGATTTTTAACTGGTTTTCCCATACTTTTACTTTTCACAAAGTGCACATGCCCCGCCGCTCTTTGAGTGTGCGAGAGAGATGGTAATATGTTTGCGCGGGCTGGCTTGAGCCAATGGAAGGACATGCAGTTCCAATTTATTAAAAATTATGTTGTACATTATTATATAATTATGGTTTTCAAAGCTATATTTTCAACTTACAGGTTGTTTAGATGTATAAAGTTTGTAATTTATTATATTTAATTTAGTATTAATTTTCCGTTACGTTTTTACCTTGGTGCGCTGGGTGTTCACTAGAGGCGCTGCAGGGAGAGAGCAAGCTTCGCGGAGTCGGCCATGTTTACTTGTTACTCGAGCGTGGAGCGAGATGGTGGTGCGGTACTTTTCGTCTAGTCGCGAACGAGGATGGCGGTCTGGTACGGTTGGTGGGCTGTGTGGGAGCAAAGTGGCGGAGCAGCCATATATACGTAGTTTAACTTTCTGTGCTCATAGTCACAGAGTGGAGGGCTCACGCGTTTGCGAGAATGTTATGATTAAGATGTGGCTTGTTTTAGTTTTTTATATATATATATAAAAGTTTTAGGGTTGAGCTGTTCTCTCCCGGGAGCGTCAGGCTTGGACAATGATGAAGACCATTATGATTGAAATCTAAAACTTTCAGTATGTAAAGTTGATTTTTTTTAAAAGTTATTTAATAAAACAGTCGCGCCAACAAGCTTTTGAATTTTGAGTAGACTGCTGCAAATGGATCCTTATGGACCACTGTACGATCACCATTGGCCACCACTAGTAATGTTAAGTAACATCATCTTTATGTCAGCCGACCCATTATATTTCTGGTACCATGACCAGGATATTTGGTCCAATGATGTAAGTTATCTTCATTCATTTAGCGCCACATGCGATACATTTTCTGGTGCCGTGACCAGGATGTTCGAAGGTTGACGGCAAAGTAGCTTCATTCAAGTTACGTCTGCCCGCCGCGTTGACTCAACCCCGCCCTCTCCCTGGTGTGTGTGGTGGTGCGTGCAGCGTGCGAGAGTGCACCTGACGTGGGTCGGACTAGCGCACGCCTCGGAGAGTGAAGCCGAGGGGAGCCGAGCGCTAACCGCACGAAGAGGTGGGGGAGGATCTTACTTATCTGGGGCAGGTTTCTAGTCACTCACCTGGTTAAAACAACTCTTTCAGCAGTCTCTGTGTCCTGTCTGACAGAGGTCGAGGTCTCGGGTTGGTCTCGTCGCG